>CM038465.1:16779723-16991018 GCA_021464415.1 Lonicera japonica
TAAATGAACCCCAAATTAAAAAAAAACCCTAATGGGGATCTCACCATATGATTCTGTTTTGGAGGGTTTAGAGAGAGAAAAGGATGGTGATGGTGGTGGCGGTGGCAATGGCGGTGGTGGTGGTTGTGTTGGTGCCGTTAGAGAGAGAAGAAGATGGTATGTATGTATGTATTTATGCATGTGTTAGGGTTTTATCTTTCTTCCTTTTTTATTTTGTTTTTTAATAAAAAATCTAATAAAGTTAATTTTTTTAAAAAAATAATTGAAATGACAAAAATGCCCTCAATTTTCGTCCAACATAACATAAATTTTAAACTGAAGGACAAAATTGATACTCGCTAATAGTTTAAGGGCTAAAGTGGAGCGTTTTTTAGTTTAAGGGCCAAAATGACATTATACTAATAGTTTAAGGGCCATTAAAGTAGTTTACTAAATTTTTTTTAAAAGAAAAAAGTTGTTAATACATAAAGGATATTTGTTGAAAATAAGCAACAAATTAAGGCTGGAGGTAGATATATGCAAATGACTTGCTTAAACCCTATATGCAATACCCTCTTCTTGTAAAGATAAACTAAAGTAAAGTATAAGGGAAACATATATGTTTAAATATTTGAATTGAAATTGAATGCTCTTTTAGTGACTTTTTCCTTAGTGAATGGCCATTTGGGAAAGATAGGACCTCTGTATATATATTGCCTGATTCTACCCTCCCACTTTATTTTTCATGAAAAGGTTTTCAATGCCAACTAGTAATTTAGAAGATATTTTATACTTTTTTTAGTATCAATGATTGTATTTTAGTTTATTCTTGAATCTTGACTATATATGCTGCTAATTCAGTTAGTGTTTAGTTACTAGGACCATCCGTCATGTAATACTCTAAATTCAGTGAATATTCTCTGAATTTATTACTTGAGTTCGATAATCCACAAACAAATATCAGAAAAAGAAAAAAGATTAAACTTTTTGGATGGAAACTTTTTTGTTTTAGTATTGATATATAAAGTTAAAGATTATTTTCACCAAGATATTTTTAATGTGGTTTTTGGTGACTAGGATATACTAACATGAACAAGAAACAATAATAGTGTATGTGTAACTCTAACAGTAGCTCATAATCATGGCACATTTAAGTTGTGAACCTTCCATTTACCTAATACAATATATGGCTACATTAATTAACATTCTTTAGGTGTACTTTGACATTCAATAATTACTTTGTAGGACTTAATGGTCAGTCAACTTGGGGTTGTATCACCCCCAAAAGTTTGTTGTTGTTGTTGTTGTTGTTGTTGTTATTATTATTATATATATATTTTCTTTGTTAACTAACCAATCATTGTATTTGGAAAGGGTGATGAATTTATATTTATTATCAATTCAATTGTAATATTTACTAATAATATATCACGTACTCAATTTGTAGAAGGAGGAAAAATAATTGAAAGTACTTCGTCGAGTTGATGTTTGGCTGAAAGGACATACAAGAAAGAACGGGAATCTCGTTAATGAAGTTGTTCAAGAAACAATAGTAATGAGAAATCATTTATTGCACTTCAATCTATATACTTCCGTTAAGTTAAGAAGTGCTACATATATTTTGTTAATTTAGTAAATGGTTTGTTTTGATTTAGATGAAGATTAAGGAAATTCCACCAATCAAGACTCAACTTCAATTAGAGATAATGCATTAACAAAGGTACTTAGTCCTAAACGTCCTGGTCGAGTGTGAGCTTTTGGATTTGGGGGTAACGCCTACAAAGGTAAATGCAATAAAAAAAATAAATGGAAAAAAAGTGTGAAAGCCCGACGGGACCCCCGAAAACCTTCGGCGCTTTCATGGTTACAAATGTTTTCAGTCTTCAGTACGTTTTCGGGAAAAGAACAAAGTGTTTTTTTGTACGCTTTTGGGGTACAACATAGTCTGCACAACTAGAGTGAGTTTGTGAACTATGTTACGACACGGGAAGGTGTTAAGCATTTCGTCGCCCTTTTGGCTTCTAAATGGACATGTTTGATTTCATTTTTTAATATGTTTCCTACTGTTTCACGGCCCATGTAATACCTCGTTCATTTGTTTCACTGCATATTGCCTTCATTCATTTGCTGTGAATGGTGAAAATCTTTATTTATGGAGATTCGTAGCATTCTAGCACCTCTACTAGTTTATTAGTATCTTACACTCATGCGAGTAATCGTTTCGTGATTCGGGTGGTTTAAATCGATATCGGCTAGGTAGTCGTGAGTTTTGGCCCTTTGCGATTATTTGATTGGCTAACTTTGGAACTATGTAACTTTCTCCATTTCTTTACCCGATTAAGTCTCCATCTTTGCTTATGTTAGATTTTATGCCATTCTAACCTTTGTATTTTGACCGAAAGCCAATTCATACTCTTCGTTGGTTAAAACAACATGCGAAGTAGGTCGCTTAGCGAAATCTGATCATTCGGTAACATTTCGGCAGAGCGCTGTCTTCGAGTGAATTTTTGGGAATTATCCATTCAAAATTTGGGACACTTCCTCTTACGAAGTTGTAGATCTTTGAATTATCTTTTCGTGGACATAAAGATCACCCCAATCGGAGTTCCGAGCAAAGAGTTATAACCAAAATACTAACAGTGGTCAGTGTAGTGAGAAGTAAAGTTTGGGCAGATGTTTTTCGGATCGATCCCAGAAACCTGGGATTGATCCCTGAGCCTTGGCTGTCAAATTTTAACCTCTTTTAACGTTTTTCTTACCATTTATCACCACAACATCCATTTCAACCCACACACCCCAATACGACATCTAGAGAGTTCTAGAGAGAGTGTGGGAGATTCTTGAGTATTTTGATTATTCTTCATCCCCATCCAAGATTTGAGCTACAAATCACCTTCTCCACATTATTCATCATCTTTATGATACGACCTACGGTGATATCGCACGAAACCCGCAAACATAACGAATTGGCTGTGTGAACCTCGACACAGATACTCATAAAAACCGTAGCAAATTAAGAACCTGGACCGTTTATACAATCAGATTATGGTGGAAAACGAAGATGCCACAACCAGGTGCGGAATACCAATTGATAAGTCAGATGAACGCTACGGACAAACCGATAAGTTCAATAGTTCGTGAAGAGCCAAAGAGGATTAATATCTCTCAATACTATTATGAATAATGTCTTAGTTCTTAAAACAAAACAATGAACCCCTTTAAAAAGGGTGTAGAAAACTTAGGCAACAAGAAACCAACCACAAGGAAACTTCAAAACAAATCCTAACTAAACAAGGACTAATCTCTTAAAGGAATAACAACAACACAACAAACAACAACAACAATAACAATAATAATAATAATAATAATAATAAATAATAATAATAATAATAATAAATAATAGTAATAATAACAAAATAATAAATGATAAAAACATGTGAGCTTGACTCACATCTTGGGCCGCATACACATGGTCTTCTCACTCAAATTGGGCTTGAATAAGTTTAATCCAGCCTCCACTTTGTACCACGCTTTTCCCCTTCTATAGGCTTAATTGTCCCTTCTTCTTGAGCCAAATAGCTTAAGTTAATCTATTAAGCGCTACCTTTAATTTCTTAACCCGCAACCTTGTAATTGGACCTGTTGAAACTTGAATGACTCTGAATCCTCGCCTCCATCACCTACCTCCATCATCCATTATGGGAGCTTGAGGGCGAGCTAGGGTTTCGTGGTTCGGAGTCTACGCTTCATCAACTTCGAGATTCGGCTTCTCTAAGGTGAGAACTCTACTATAAAACTTATTTTACAAATGTTTACTTGTTGCATTAGAGATTTGTAAACAAATGGGGATTTTATCAAAGCCTTAGGTTGTTTGCATTTCATGGGGTTTGGGCTAGTTAAATCTTAGATTAGCTATGGATATTGATAGATTATCACTCATATTGCATGTTTTGAACATTAAATCCATGTTTTAGCTCATTTACCTAAAGTTTCACTAAGAAACCATCTTGCACTCACATGTTTGACTTAAAAATTGGGGTTTTTGGGATTCGTGCACATAGAATGGGTGGTTATGGACTATTAATGATAGAGATACGCATATATACCATTAGATGCGATCATAAGGCATTATTTATGGTATTTGTAGTGAGAATCTACTAGGGCGGAGCAATACGCTGTAGCATATAGGCCTAATGTCTTGTATGGGGCATGTTAGGCACTAGTAACGAGTGTATAACCCCGATACTCTTTAAGAACACAATGAATATAGTTAATAGGGCATGGACTGCCTCGATCATGAACATAAACAATTAGGTGAGTCATATTCATATAGGCCGGTTGAACTAGAGGCTGTGCACTAATCGATACTTGGCTTGATAATATCGCTAGAGAATTATCATAAAACACTTACAGCTTTACTTTCGTACACATGACACGTCATGAGAGATACGGCAGCAATAATAAGTTATTCGGCCGTGTAATATGGATAATAATTAGATGATAAATACATGGAGTATATGCATGATGATGATGCTTATATTGATGATGAACGATGATCATAATGTGATAAACGAATAGTGGGCGATTATATATTGTATATGTATATGTGAATTGCCATATGTGTGATGAATGATGATGTGATTGATGATATATGCATTGTGAGGAACGATACAATATCCTATGGATATGATCACATATATGGGCTAGATATGATGAGCCAAGCATTGGGTAGCTCCGGTGACTCGAAGATAGGCCGCCAATTGCCGCCCTTGGGTGAAAATCCCTAAATTGTGCAAGGGAAAAAGAAGGGGGTGACTCCATTCGTGGTTGGATTGTCCATAAAGGAGAGCCCACTCTATGCATCTTGCTTTCTGGCTGACTATGTGTCCCAGTCTATAGAGATTCCTCGACAGCGGAATAGGTCCCGTGTACACTACTTTTCAATTGGTGAGTTTTCTGGAAAGTAGTTGGACTACTAATGGACACCACCCTGCTACGGGATCTCCTGGTGTAATTCTTTTTGAGTATCGACGTGGCTTGTATGAGGTGTTCTCCTCGTTAATTATTCGGAGTGTTATTCTCGAAAAAAATTCTTGCGGGTTATCTCCGAATGACTTACTTGATGAACCAAGTCCCTGAGCCACTCCTCACTTATAAAAGACATGGATAAGGGCTTTGGACCCTTTGGGATCCATTGTTCAGGGTTTAAGCTACCGCAGTGTGAAATTGAGGCATTATATAGAGGAGGAATAACCCTTATCTCCATAAAGGGGAACATTCTCTCTAAAATCTCTTCTCAATTGGTTATGTTTTTCTGGTGCCACGTGTCATTCTCCTTACTAACTCACATAAAAAGCTATGAAATATTCGACTGTATGGTTAGAAAGGTTTATTCTAAATTTTTACATTAACAGTTTGGCACCGTCCGTAGGAAAGACATCTTTCTTAAAGTCACACCTTTTAAAACATGAGAGTTAAACCTCAAATACCCATCATGACCTCTAATCAAACCCAAATTGATCCTTTAATAGGACTGATAGCACATTAAGCAACTCTACATGTCCAGATTGATAAGCTCTTAGCTTAGAGGGAAACATCCCAACCCAGTACAAAAGAGAGGTCAGCCTCAGTGTCTGTATACATATCCACTCGTAAAAACCTGAGTTTTCGACGCTGGCCCTCGTGGGCGGCAATTACTCTAGTTTCTGTTTATTTAGAAAATGGTTCATTTTATTTTAGAAAAAAATGATGGGTTATAAAAGAATCAGAGTCGCCTGTTTGTTTTACTAAATAAACAAAAGTGTGTGTGTGTGTGTGTGTGAAAGAGGAACATTTATGGATTAAACGACCTCTTAAACACAATTAATACGAAATCAATTTATTCGATGGTTCGTGGATTAAGTTACGAATCGAGAAGGTGTTAAGCACCCAATTCGCCCTTTCAGTATCTAAGTAGGACACGTGCATAATTATAATCGAAAATTCGCATGCTTGTTGATATTATTGTGTATCAATCCATAATTTTAGAAAAATGGGATTTTAAGTGGGAATAAAAAGCATGTGCTTCGTAATTCACCAATTTGATTTTAGAAATCAGTGCCTGTGATTTAAAGAAACTAGTTTTTGATAATTTTAAAAAGAGAAACAAGTGTTCTTAATAAAGTTTAGGGCTTTTTCAGAAGCTAATTCAATTTGGAATCAGATATCTAGTAGTCCTCGAGATTCATTCGTCAATAGTGTACTACAGTTTAATAATTTAAATCGACATTGACGAATCTGGTACTCTCGTATTAGATATTTACATAAGCACCGCGATTTATAAATTAAACCGGATACAAATGCTTAATGTTTTTTTCATAAAATGCGACTGCTAAAACCGAGATTTTATGAAATTAACAGATAAATATATGTTTAAAAATGGTTACAGCTCGTTCTAAGCCTTTGGTTTTGAAAATGGATTTAAAATATGAAATCTGGATTAATTTTGAGATAAGAACAATTTAATCATGCGATTAGTCAATTATAATTGATAAAAATAAAGACATATAAATAAATAAAGCCGGATTGCGTTAAAAAAATACCTGAGAGCCTTAAAAACAGTGGAATAATATTCTAGAGCACTATTTCTGAAGTTAAAAAGCTATCTAATGCCTCAAAAAGGGTAAGTGCGGGTCTATTTATATCTAAAAGGGGGTATGAGGTTAAAATAACGGGCCTTTGTCATGTGGACAAAGGCTTAAAAAACCATTGTCCACACGACACAGGTTTTATGTGTCATGTGGATAAAGGTTTAAGGACCTTTTATCCACACAACATTAATTATTCACCCGTTTCAGTTTTTACTGTATCAGCCAAATGGAGTATTTTATTAATCTATGTTTTAGTATGTTGTTCTCCATAATAAGACCTATCTATTGACTAAATTTGAGCTCATTTGGACTTCGGAAAGACCTCCGTTTGATTACCCTAAATGAATTGTCGGTTTTACCAATTCCCATAGATTCTGCCATTGGATCGAGCCAATTTTTGAGTATTAAACTTCTGATAGAAATGTGTAACAAAGCTCAAAGTTTGAGGATGATCAGGGATCATTAAGTCTTCTTTTCCAAGATTTCACAAGATTGACAGTTTTTGATTTATGATAGTTTCTGGTTATCTCGTAACTTCTCGTCCGAGAGTCCTTTTCGCTTCCTTCTTTAATATGTTTCACATGTGTAGAGTATGTAGGCATGTATGAATGCTCATGCATGCATGCATGCTTATTTTCTAGAATATCAGATTTTTGCGAGGGTCACAAAATTAGGTATTCACTGACCCTCTCGGCATAGGTTCTTTATAAAGCAAAGAAACTAGGACGATAACAAGAACGCATCATTTTATGAATCTCGCATGAATCTTTGTGATATTTTGAAATCAATGCTATGCAAATGATGCCATATTGTACTGTTATATTTGCTTGGGATAGATTTGTGACTTCGGGACTGTTCGTGATATGTCATTTGGTTGGACTTGCGCTCTACTTTAGTTTTTATTTATGCATTAATCCATTGTACTCCTCCTAATAAGGATGGTTCTGTTACCAAAATGGCTTAAAGGGATTAGCTGGGTGTTGAACTGATGTACTTAAATTGGCAAATATGGTTATGTCAACGATTTCTCGATTGTTAAACTGATGTACTCCCACAGGCAGGGATGGTTGTATTAATAAGTTTGATTTGGTATTGAACTGATGTACTATCATTGGATAGGACAGTTTTGTCACTGATTTGGCAATTGTTAAGCTAATGTACTCCCATTAACAGGGATGGTTTGATTAGATGTTGAACTGGTGTACTCCCACTAGCAAGGATGGTTCCGTCAATGATTTTGCAATTGTTAAGCTGATGTACTTCCACTGGTAGGGATGGCTTTGTTAACCAGTTAATTGGGTGTCTGTGAACATTGCTTTGGCTTAAGAGGTTTTATTTAAGAAGATTAGGGATATGCTAGGGAGATGATGATTGATGGTCTGTTAGGGAATTGAGACATCCTACTGGCTAGGATGCAAGGCTGAAATAATAAGGTGGGGGTGAAAGCCTTTGAAAAGACATAGAGAAAGAGAGAGAAATAGCGAGAAAAAGTTTTGGTATGAGCTCTTTTGTTTTAAAAAAATGAGGACTTTTGGATGGCTTCTTTTTTCGTAAAAGATGATCGAGTTCAATTATCTCAATTCTCGAACATTGTGCATGAGTTTTGGACTTTGTCTTTTGCTGTGCTTCCATGGCATTTTTTCTCGTGTTATAAGGCTGCGATTCTGCTTATTGTTTTTTGACTTCATGAGAGGAAAACTTTTTCGTCTGTATTATTTTCTGTTTTTTATGCCCTTATTCCTCCTTGATTATTTTAAAACTTTTTAATATAACTTATTTATTCTCTTTTACATGGTTAGCAGCCTTCCTCGCCCAAGACGTAACCCTGGGCCTTTTAGCTTAGTTGTCACTTTTAGAATGGCTCTCGCTTATATCCTTTACCTTTTATGTTTTTCAATATCTTCTTTTATTTTGGCACTATGGATTTATCTTCATTTCTACTCTTTCAATTTTTTTCTTGTACCCACTTTGTTCATTTTCATTTGTCAAGTTTATGATAATCATCCTCCTTGCAATTTCAGAATATTTGCTCTAGAAGTTTGCATTTGACAATGTTGTGTTGTGTTTGTGATTTCCGGCCTGAGAACCAATAGAAGTGTACCTTGAAGACTTCTTAGAAAATAAGAAGTTGAGCCAAAAGAATTTTGTGAGGCTTGTTCCATGCGTATCATTGCAAGATTTGTCATTCCAATATTTCTCTCTCTAACTTTCTTTTATATGCCTCCAAATGGGACTTTTTGTTTGTGGAGAGGGCTTGAATTTGCCTGTAGAAAGGGCTTGGGTTTGCCTATAAAAAGGGCTTAGGATTGTTTGTAAAAAAGGCTTTGGTTTGCCTGTAAAAAAGGTTTAAATTTGCCTGTAGAAAAGGTTAGGTTTGCCTGTAAAAAAGGCTTAAATTTTCCTGTAGAAAAGGTTAGGTTTGCCTGTAAAAAGGGCTTAGGGTTTTATCATATGCCTCTTTGAGAGGACTTGTACGATATTGTTGTACCTTTTTGGGAGGGCTTGTGATATTGTCGTGCCTCTCTAGGAGGGTGACAACATGCAAAAAGTGCGAACTATTACACCCAAGTGCAGGCGGTCAAGTTATAGTATACTTGGGGAAGTCTAAGGTCGAATTACAGGAAAGGTAAGGAATCTATTTCTTCTAGGTATCTCTCTCAATGAGAAGAAGGGAAAAGAAAATAAAAGATGATAGAAACAGGGAATAAGGAAGGAAATAAAAACTAAATTAAAACTACTAACTAAGTAAGTTAAAACTAAAGGCAAATCTAAACCTAGGGTGCAAAAGTAAAGAGAATTCATAAACGCAAGTTATCTACCTAAAAGGCTTGCTAAATATACTAAGAGAACATGCAAATGAACTAAAAATAAATAAATTAAATAAAATAGCATACTAATTAAACAAATTAGAATATTAAGCGAACTTAAATCAACGAAAAACAAACATTAGGGGTATCCATAGTTAGGAAGTACGAAACTAGTCCAATCGGGTAATCCAAATCTAAGTTTAAATAAGACTTTTCATTAAGATTCAGCTCCTAGACCTTCCAACTATCCAATTATATTACTATTACAAGTATATGATAGCCCATGCATGACAAAGACTATATAGACTAGTTTTGAGCAATAGAATTCGATATTGAAGCTTTTTGACTTTGAAAAAGCGTAATTTAAAACCTAGTATTGCTAGTGCGTGACAAAAAACAATCCAAGTTAATTAAACTTCTCAAAAATCAGTAGTTTAACACTCCTATAAGGTTTGAATATTTTTAAACGAGATTCAAAGTAAATCCGTCTTAAAAAGAATGCTGAAAGTCAAAACTAGCACTTTTTTCGATACTTACATAAATAAATAGCAAAATAGTGCCAAATCCGCCAATTCACTTAAGAAACTAAGCTAACTAATAAGAGCATAAAGACTGTCCTCAAATCAGCCACGTTAGGGTTTTAGTGCAAAAATTCGTGAATTGACATTTTATAGTTCTTAAGAAAATGGAACTCTTGAGCTAACTTATGGAAATATATTTTTAGCACATACAAAGATAAGAAAATACTCATACACTCATTAGGTCATAGATTGGATTACATTCAAGGGTTAATCACGCATCTTTCACTACGGACCCTTAATAAGCGATTTAGCTAGCCATAATCAAACTAAACAAGAAAATAAGACTTTAAATCATGTAAAATAGTATAAAAATACCAAATGATGTAGAAATCAGATTTGAAAACTTTTGGCTTTGAAATTTTGCAATTTCGATTTAAAACAAAGATTTTACAGCTAAAACAGTAAACAAACTCAAAACTGACATAAACTAAAGAAATTCAACTAAAACCCTAAAAATTCTGAAAAATCATATTACTAATGATCAACAATGAATCACTGATGAATACTATTAAAAAAATATAAACTATGTGAATATAGAACGAGAAATAAGCATAAATCAATGAAAAACCAACAAACCGACAAAACAGATCTATAAACCCTAGAACCAACCACTAAAACGAGGGTTCAAGGTTGATTATAGAATATATATGATCTCAAACATCTAATCTATGAATAGAAAATCAAACAAACAATTATAAGCAATTAAATTGAACTAAAACATAAAACTAGGGTTTACCCGGCTTACGATTGAAACTTGAATTAAAATTGAATGGATTGATGAATAAACGTAGCATACACTGATGTTCCAGCCTTCAAATATAATAATTAAACTAACCTAACAATTGTTTTGAAGAAAGAAAATAAAAATCATTCAAGGTTCGATCGACAGACAAGCGCAAAAACTTCTAGAAAGTTACGGTGCTCTTAGCCTCTTTGTTTTATCAATTCTAAATTGTGCCGTAACTTAAAATATGAGATATATGACATTTTATATGGTCAACAATGTATCTAGTCGTGGGTTGGATAATCATTAAAGAAACAACCCGAAAAGAGCTAAAAATCGAAAACGGGCCAAAAAATGAAGTGGGGATCGATCCTCATGATTTTTTTTATTTTTTATTTGTTGGCTGCTTCTTCTTTAGCTCATAACTTTTTATTCTGAATTTCGATTGATGCACCTTTTTCGTCCACATGTAGGTAATTTAAAGCTATACAACTTTTATTTATAGAGATTTCTTCAAATTCCCAATGTAAAAAAACTTTAATCAAGTACAACTTCGGGCCTTTTATGGCAGTTCTCTGTTTTGCTCGAAAACTTTCAGAATTGATTCAATTGAGCTTTTTATCTCTTGGGGATCACTCTTGAACACTTGCATTCACTACATTCATGCCTGGGGACTTGCTTTTCTTTTCTTGCTAGCACTTTGGGGGTAGTTTGCAGAGTTTTCCTCGCCTTGGGCATTGGAATGGATTTTGACTTCTTTTTCGAGCCTTCTTCTTGCACTTTTCTGCTTTCAACCTTCTTTCTTGCAGACAGCCTCAGTTTCTTAACCACTTTAGGCTTGCAAAATAGCTTAGTAACACAGAAATATAATGTAGTGCCTTCTTTTCATGCTTAAACTGAATTTACATGCAATTTTTGATTTTAGATAATAACTATAAGATAATCGAGCCTTGTTTAGGGGATTAGAAATGCAATTTTTGGGCTCAATCACCTCCCCCAACTAACGTATTACTAGTCCCTAGCAATGGAGTGATAAAATAACATATATCTCTAAAAACAAACATAGAAAAGAAAGAAAGAAAAATAAAATCCTAAACTAATCAGTTGCATTAAGCGCATGCAATAAGCTTTTAAACCCCTAGGACACCCCTAGTAGGACGAGTTATGTCTTGTGAGGGTTTTCAGTGAATGTACCGATAAAATTCCCAATTGCAGTTCAAGTCTTGTCCCAAAGTCGCCTATCATGCATAAATGTTCTCTCAAATGGCTCAGTAAGGACCTAAACTGACTTAGTAGTACATTGGTGAGAGATATACAAGAGAAATAGCAATTTTGATGCATTATTGAAAGTATACGTTGGCATTAGTCCACGAACGGTCCCAGGTATGGTCTTATTGGATGGGATCAGAAGTTATGACATAATCTCCTGAGTACAAGATGCAAAATCGTGCACAAAACTAATGGGAGGCCCTGCTACTGTGTGGGTGAAAGGCCACGAAATGCAGACCTGATTTATGCTTGGATAGTTGCAAGAGTTATAAGATTTACAGCTTGGGGTTCATGAGATGAACACACATTAATTGTGCCATAGGATTTCAATTGATATTGGTTATGCATCATTCGCGGGTTTTGAAAGTATTTGAATGAATTGAGAAAAAATGTTTCTTTCTTAACTATTGTATATATGTGTGAATGATTTGTTTTATATTATTATACAAAAAATATTTCTTGTGATTTTACAAAAGGATTTCTAAATATTGTTTTCACTCAAAATCTATTATATGATTCCCACTAAGTCTGTTTGACTCATCCCAATTACTTTCATACAGATACTTCTGCAGGTTCTTCTGAGAAAGGGAAGATGGAGTACGGAGCTTCATAGATTGCCTCAATACCCCTACCTGATCGCGAGTCCTTCACGATAAAAGGACCATCGTTCTTAACACTTTGTAAATGATATATGTATTTCTCCCATAGTATAACTTACGTATATTATGGAAATTGTAAACCTTGTACTTGGGACCTCGTTGGAGGCTAGGTATTTAATTATATTATTCCTTTGGCTTTGTGGATGGATTGTATGATATGGAAAAATGCTCTTATTCATAAGAATGTGGAATTACTTTTAGTCTTACGCAGGAATTATTTTTCGTTAACTCGCCATCAGTGTACAGCACCCGTGATTAACTAAATCCGGCCTGGAGGGTAGATCATTTTGACGGGATTTCGGGCATCACATCATTAGCCTTCCAGTTAAGGGGTGCCCGAGGAGCTAGTGGATATGAAGTAGCCTCAGCTTGTAGCATGGCCAAAGTCTAACTCAATGAAGTCGATACCTCTTTCTACTGCTCCGCTTTTTTTGCCCTTGTTCTTACGGATAATGGAAGCTGGTTGGGCTTTAGTAAGACCAGGTTTGGTTAAGGGCTGGGGTGATCTTTTCGTACTAAGAAAATGTTTTCTTAACCTTGGCATATTGGGCAAGTTCCTCCTCGGTTTCATTAGCAACATGCATCAGGGTCTTATATCGGTCGAAGTATTAGTGACCCCTGCCACTTTAGAATTCAGGCTTGAAGTTTTTGACAATTATCCCCAACTGCTCTTTCTTGGGAATTCTGTTGACTAGTTGAAATGCTCACTCCTTCTGGCGAGTGATAAAGTCATTAACATTCTTATTTTTTCTTTGTTTCATCATCTCGAGATTTTTACGGGTGACTTTGAGCTCCTCTTTGGACTTATAATGTTCCATGAACTCCTTCACTTTACTTTTCTAGTCGACTACCCAGTACTTCTCTAAACTCAAAAATCAACTGTGGCTAATTCGGTGAGAGTCTGGTAGAAACCTTTAGACAAGTGATCCTCTTTTAATCTGTACAGTTACATAGTCCAGACATAAGCTCTGATTTGCAAGTGAAGGGGAGTACTTTTTGATGTGGGGAAGTTTGAAACCAATCAACAAACAGGCGTCCGGGTAAAGGGACAGGTTTAGTAAGTCGATGATGTTGTCGTCCTTATCGACCAATTTTGGTTTAGGGTTTTCATCTGGTCTTTAAGCGTGGTAATAGCTTCATTCTCTTGGCCTGATCAATTACAATCTCGGAGTATTGGCCTTTGTATGGATCTCTATCGGGGTTGGCTTGAGGATTATGGTTTTGTCAAAGTTGGTTATATTCGGGATTCAGCTAGGTGGCTTCAATTATCTACCCATATTCTACTCTTTTTTAGATTTTAATCATTTTAAAAAAAATCCGCAACAAAGTCGCCATTGTGAGAACCCGTGTTTTCGATGCCGGCCCTCGTGGGCTATGATTCCTCCAGTTTCCCATTTATTTAGAAAACAATTCGTTTTATTTTAGAAAAGAGTGATAGGTTGTAAAGTAAATCAGAGTCGCCATTTTGTTTTACTAAACAAACAAAAGTGTGTGTGAAAGAGGAACATTTATGGATTAAATGACCACTTAAACACAATTAATGCGAATCTAGTTGATTCGAATATTCGAGGATTAAGTTACAAATCGAGAAGGTGTTAGGCACTCAATTCTCTCTTTCAGTTTTTGAGTAGGATATACAAGTAATTAGAATTGAAAATTCACATACTTATTGAAGTTATTGTGTATCAATCTATAGTTTTAGGAAAAATGGATTTGGTTGGGGATAGAAAGCGTGTTCTTCATAATTCGCCCAGTTGATTTTAGAATTCAGTGTGTGTGATTTGAAAAAATGGTTTTTGATAATGATAGATAGAGAAACAAATGTTCTTGATAAAGCTCAGGGCTTTTTCGAGGCTAATTCAATTTGGAATCGGATATCTAGTAGTACTCGAGATTCGTTCGTCAATAGTGTACCATAGTTTAATAATTTAAACTAGTATTGACGAATTTGGTACTCTCATATTGGACATTTACATAAGTACCGCGATATATATATTAGACTAGATACAAATGCTTAATGATTCCTTCGTAAAACGAGACTGCCGAAACTGGGATTTTTTTAAATTAACAGATAAATATATGTTTAAAAATGGTTACAGCTCGTTCTACGCCTTTGGTTTTGAAAATGGGTTTAAAATATGAAATCTGGATTGATTTTGAGATAATAACAATTTAATCATGCAACTAATCAGTTATAACTGATAAAAATAAAGATAGATAGATAAATAAAGTCGTATTGTGTTAAAATTACCTGAGAGCCTTAAAAACAGAGGAATAATATCCTAGAGCAGTATTCCCAAAGTTCTAGAGTTGTCTAATGCCTCAAAAGGGCCAGCACAGGTCTATTTATATCCGAAAGGGGTTTGAGGCTGAAATAGGGGCCTTTTGTCGTGTGGATAAAGGGTTAAAAAGCATTTGTCCACACAACACATGTTTTTTGTGTCGTGCGGACAAAGGGTCCTTAAACCTTTGTCCACACGACATTCACTATTCACCCGTTTTGGTTTTTCCTGTATCAGCCAAACAGAGTATTGGATTGATATAATTTTTTAGTATATTATTCCCCATGATAAGACCTATCTACTGACAAAATTTGAGCTCATTTGTGTTAGAGTAATATACTAAAAGCCATAATTTTCTTGTTGGTTTGGATATGTTATAAACTTGATTTTGCTATTTTAATGAGAATCTTTATGGGCAATGGTTGCATTATATTATTTATTTAAATATTGTGCATGTGTGTCTTTTATTCCATATAGTAGATGATTTGGTGTGTAGAGTATAGCTTACACATAGAAGATCATATCATCAGTTCTTGTGGAATATAAGTTTAATGGTTCACAGTCTTAGATGGAATTGGACACCCATCGGTAGGATTGTAGCACAAGTTTTAGTAGTTTATCTTAACTACAGGAAACGGTATAGTTTTAACTCGTTTTGCTAGTACACTCTGTGTGTATTGAATATGACCAGTTTGGGTTAATTATTTTTATACTGATTATATAAAACAATTTAAAATCTCATGGTTATTATGATTACTTATGCTCTTAATCTTGTAATAATTAATAGACATATATATGTAGTGTTTGTTGTTTTGACTCATTAAGAGTGAGATTCATTTATGGATCAATAATCTTCTTGAATTGGATGACGGCACTGTATGTATGATGAATATTAATTATTGATGGAATCCACGTCCCGGTATAGGGATTGATGATAGCCCCTTGAGAAGTTTATAAGTTTTGATCATGTCAAACCCTGCAAGTGGATTATGTTAATCCGACATGTCAAATAAGTTAAGTGGTAGGCTCAAGGATCAAGAAGTTATTTAAATATAATTTTTAGTAATTTAATTTAAATGACGGTTATTTGTAATCTTAACGTGGGGAGAATAATAAGTATTTAATAACAAGGAGCTCGGAATTAATTTTGGGATAAAGACGGGAGTCCAATTATAATCCTTTAGTGGTGTGAATTATAATTTATGGAAGGAACTAATTCATAGTGGAATTAGGATTCCAACTTTCCATTAGAAGCCCAAACACTTATTTCTCCTTAAGGTCTCTATCGTAGCCTTATATATAAGCCGACCGTGTCTCTTCTCTTTATAACAATAATTCTCATGAGTTAGGGTTTGTTTTATTGAGAGAGGAGAAAATCTTGATGATACCGTAACCCACACTCGGTGCAAGATTTGATGGCGGAAGGAATACGATAAAAGATCTTTAGGTTTTTAGCACAGTAGTCGTAAATCAAGCGTAACTTTTGATCGCACCGTTGGATCGGGCTGATTTTTGGATATGTCGTTCGGAACGCAAAGTTACTTTTATAACACAAAAAATAAGGTTGATCAGAAGTTGTTTTGGTGGCAAAAACAATCGATTTTCGCAGCCCAGCGAGAATTGAAAAAATCTGACAAAATCGCAATCTGATGCTTTTAAACCCTAGTCTCCTCATATGGATCCTCTATATGATCTACAAAGATGAAATCCCTTTATTCTTATAGGGTTTTTGTAAAAGTTTCTTGTTCGATCTATACGCAAAAGTTTCTTTGATACTGCGTACGGATTGAACTAGACATGTTGTCCAGTTAAATCTATCCATGCATGTTGTTGTTGGATAGAACGTAGAACTCGCTAACCCTTGTTTTGCAGTGTTCTTGTCCCGCTATTATGGTCACGTAATAATGTTTTATGTGATTGGATCCCACGATGTTTTTATTCGTGGTTAATTTTAATGTGCATGATAATTTGGGTTTTATTCATGATTGTAAATTAAATTTATATCAGATTTGTGAACTCCTTAAAAGGAGACATAGGATCTATGTAATTTTATTTACAGTTTAGATATAATAGTTTATGTGTTAACTCCTTAAATGGAGACATAGGACCTTTTATCTAATATTGCAGTTTCTTTAACGAAGAATGTTGAAGAAGACATTTTTACCAAGGTTGATTCCCGACATAGTCAATGAAGTGGCAACATAAGTCGTTACAGGTTTCCAACGGACTAGGGATGATGAAGATTGGACCATAATAACAAGGATTTAATTATTCTTATTATTGAATGGTTTAATGCTTTATGTGATTGTGTGTTGATCATATGTGTTTTAATTATTAGGTTTCCTTATAATTTTGGACAACATGGATACATGATCATACCTAGATCACCTTTTATTTTATGTTTAGTTCTTGTCAAATTAAAAAAGGGTATATAAATATAAATTTTGAGTAATTGAAAAATATAAGTTTCTTTTAAAAAAAGCAGTAAAATAATTTTATTGCACATGTCTTTTATATTTCATACCCTTGTATTTTAGTTGACTAGAATTTAATATAAAAATTTTTTAACCCTCAGAAAATAATGTTTTAAATACTAAGTGGGTGGGGATCCCACGGTCTCCATCATTGGTTTGTAGATGATGTAATTTATTCTTCGTGTGTGTTATAGTGCTCACTTCCATATCGAAAAAAATAGATTGCGGAATCATTGTACAAATTTCACAGACTGATAATTTTAAATGATGTGATTTATTTTTCGTGTGGGTTTTAGTGCTCACCTCCATATCGGAAAGAATAAATTGCAGAATCATTGGACTAAATTAAATGATGGTATACACTTAGATATAAATAATAGTATACTCTCCAACTGAGTTTCTACTATTATTTGTAGGACCAAAGAAAGTCGGCTATTTAAATTTTACTTGACAATAAAGGATTATCTAGATAGTATGTATTGCTTGACAATAAGGCATTGTCTAGATAGTAAAATTTAATAGGTTTACATCTGTCTAAAAAATAATGAATAATAGACGACCTTACTAACGGGGCATATTGTTCAAAGTCTTAGGCTGCTGGCGAACGCTTTTTGAAATAGTAGATGGCACCATATTTAAAATATGTGTTCAAAGTTATTATTGTCCATTATAATTTGTATGTGATTTTCAAGTTTTAAAATGGCAAACTCTTTCGATCCACTTTTAATTATTCTCAACTAAAACAAATTGATTGGACCTAATTATATTGATCGAAAAAGGGAACTTGAACATTGTGCTTATTATTAAAGAGTACACGTTTGTGCTCACTGAGTCTTGTCCAGCAAAACCTGGTAAAGGGGCAATCGATGAGGAAACCCAGGCTTGCCGGAGGTGGAAAAAGGCTGATAAGATGGCGTGGTTTTACATTCTGGCATTTTGTCAAATGTGCTACAACATTAGCATTAGTTTTTTACCACCGCCTACGACATAATGTTGAACCTCAAAGATATTTTTGGGGATCAGGATCATATCGCAAGGCAGGTTTCGATGAAAGGCCTCATGAACACGATTATTGCTGAAGGAACCTGAGTTAAAGATCTTGTTTTGAAGATGTTCGGTCTTCTGAATGAACTAAGAGATCTTTGGGGTTGAAATCGATGGGAAAACTCAAGTCGATATCGTTCTCCAGTCGCTGCTGGATTTATTTAAGGGATTCCGACAGAATTACAACATGAATAAGTTTTATTCATTGTTGGAACGTCTTAAAGAATTCCAAACAGTTGAGGAACTCCTTGGTAAGCTGGCTAGTACTCTAGTGGCTGAGAAAACTCCAACTTCCATGCCCAAAAGCAAGAAATGAAGAAGAAGAATGTATAAGCTGCAGTCCCACAAGTAGCAGTGAGTGCAACAGTCACTGAACCTCTTGGAGGAGTGAAAAAGCATGTGGGCCAGTGTTTTCACTGTCAGTAGAAAGTGCATTCGAAGAAAGATTGTCCCAGTTTCCTAAAACGTTATAACAATATATGTAAATTTCATCTATTTGTTGTTGTATCTTGTTTAGTGGTTCGATCTACCAGTACCTGGTGTGTAGATTCGGGAGCCACTAATCATGTCTGCAATACTTTGCAGTGGTTCCAAGAAACCGGACAACTTAAAAATAGAAAAAATTTACATATAGGCAGCTACGAATGTGGCAACAGTTGCAGTAGAAGATGTTTATCTTCAGTCTAGACAGAATAAGGTATTAATGATTAAGGAATGTCTGTCTATATGTATCTTCCATTAGAAGGAATTTGATTTCTATTTCTAGATTGGTTGAAGACAAATGTTTTGTTTATTTTAATGATAAATCAGTTATGGTTAGAAAAAATAAATAGTTTGTTTGTTCTGGTACATTAATGATTGATCTTTACATTATTAATCCTGACTTGTGAGTACTACAACTGAGTGAATTGAATAGCATTAATAGTTTACCAATTAAGAGAAAGGAACCTTCAAAATGAACCAAATGTATTTTTTGCACTTACGCCTTGGTCATATTAATTTAAAAAGAATTAAAAAACTGGTCGAAAATGGACCATTAGGTTCATTGGAAGTGGAGGCACTTCCAGTTTGTGAATCCTGTTTTGAAGGTAAAATGACTAAGAGATAATTCTCTGCAAAAGGCTATAGCGCTAAAGAATAGTTAAAACTGGTTCCCTCTAATTTGTATGGTCACATGAATGTCCAGCCTAGAGGAGGCTTTAAGTATTTCATCACATTTGTAAATGATTATTTAAAGTATAGATACATTTACGTAATGCGACGTAAGTCTAAAGTCTTTGAGAAATTCAAAGAATTCAAGGCAGAAACGGAGAAGCGTCTAGGAAAATGTATCAAATCACTACGATCAGATCGTGGTGGTGAATACCTCTTGTTAGAGTTCAAGGAATACTTATTAGAGAATGGGATTACATCTCAGTTTTCTGCACCAGGAATGCCACAGCATGATGGTGTAGCAGAAAGAAGGAATAAGACTCTTATAGAAATGGTAAGATCTATGATGAATTATTTAGACCTACCTGACTCTTTTTGGGGATATGCTTTAGAAATAGCTGCATATATTCTGAACTTGGTACCATCAAAGTCAGTACCTACTACACCCATAGAATTGCGGACTGGGCGTAAGCCTAGACTACGGCATATTCGGGTATGGGGTAGTCCAGCACATGTGCTGAAAGGTAATGCAGATAAGTTGGAATCAAGAATGAAAATGTGTTTCTTTGTTACATATCCATAAGGAACCAAGCGTGGTTTATTTAATAATCCTCAAGAATATAATGTTATTATTATCAATGCCAGATTCTTAGAAGAGGATTATATCATAGACCATATGCCCAGGAGTAGTGCTGTTGTAGTGGAAATGAGAGGAGAGAAAAACAGGGCACAATTCGTCTATACCTTTACTACAAGAGGAAATACCATAGTAAATGAATATTGAACAAATCACTAATACATAGGTTCTTGAACCAGCACAACGTCTGGATAGTGATTTAGTATGTTCAATATTTGCACAATGTACATAAACACAAGTAGTGCCTCGTCATAGTGGGAGGGTTGTTCGTCAACCTGGTCATTTTATGTTCTTGGGAGAGTCTTATGACAAGGTCCCTGATGAATAAGAAACGAACCCTTTTTAACTACAATGAAGTACTTTAAGATAAAGATACAGAAAAATGGCAAAGGGTTATGAAATCTGAAATAGAGTCCATGTACCCTAACAAAGTCTGAGATCTTGTAAAACCACCCAAAGGGATAAAACCTATCGGATGCAAGTGGGTATATAAGAGATATAGAAGATTAGACGGGCTTAAATTAAGGCTTGTTACTAAAAGGGTTCACTCAGAAAGAAGGGGATCGATTATGATGAAACCTTTTTGCCAGTAGCCATGCCAAAGTCTATTCGGATTCTCTTATCCATTGCGGCTCATCTTGATTACGAGATTTGGCAAGTGGATGTCAAGACAGGTTTCCTTAATGGAAGTCTTGATAAAAGCATCTATATGATGCAACCAGAATGATTCATAGCAAAGGGCCAAGAGCACATGTTGTGCAAGCTCAAGAAGCCCATTTATGGGCTTAAGCAAGTGTCTAGATCTTGAAACATCTGTTTTGACCATGCAATCAAATCTTTTGATTTTGATTAATGTTCGGATGAGTCTTGTGTGTACAAAAGGCGCAACGGAAGCGCGATGGTATTCCAGGTATTGTATATGGATAGTATCTTACTTATTAGAAGTGATATGTGAATATTATCTTCAGTGAGAGTATGGTTAACAAGTCAGTTCGATATGAAGGGCTTAGGAGAAGGCAGTCACATCTTTGGTATTAGGCTTATGCGAGATTGGACAAATAAGATGTTGGGCTTATCCAAAGTACTTACGTCGATACAATTCTTGCCAGAGTTAGTATACAAGATTCCAAGAAAGGGTTTCTCCCTTTTTAGGTATGGAATCAGTGTATCCAAGATCAATGTCATAAGACACATGATGAGATAGAGAGGATGATGGGAGTTCCTTATGCTTCAGCAGTGGGAAGCCTCATGTATGCTATATTGTGTACTATACCAGACATTTGCCTTATCGTTGGTATGGTTAGCAGATATCAGTCTAATCCAGTGAAAGAACACTGGACTGCAGTAAAACATATACTTAAGTACCTTAAAAGGACTCAAGATTTCATGTTGGTTTACCAGGCAAACAGTCTAGTACCTGTTGGATACACATACAAGGATTTTTAGTCAGAAGTTAGGTTCTATAAAGTCAACTTCAGTTTATGTGTTTACTCTAAGAGGTGGAGTCATTAGTTAGAGGAGTATCAAGCAGTCATGCATTGCTGACTCCACCATGAAAACTGAATATGTGGCTGCTTTAGAAGCAGCTAAGGCAACGGTTTGGCTTAGTAACTTCCATATGAATCTAGATGTGGCACTTTCATTGTAATAAGCTAATTCACTTTATTTTGATAATAGTGAAACGGTTGCGAACTCGAAAGAGCCGAGGATTCATAAGAAGGGAAAATACATAGAGTGTTCATGTTGAGGGAATAGGAGTGAGATGCATAGCTGCATGGCTTTGAGTATAAGTGGGAGATTGTTAGAGTGATATACTAAAAGTCATAATTTTCTTGTTGGTTTGGATATGTTATAAACTTGGTTTTGCTATTTTAATGAGAATCTTTATGGGCAATGGTTGCATTATATTATTTATTTAAATATTGTGCATGCGTGTCTTTTATTCCATATAGTAGATGATTTGGTGTGTAGAGTATAGCTTACACACAGAAGATCATATCATCAGTTCTTGTGGAATATAAGTTTAATGGTTCACAGTCTTGGATGGAATTGGACACCCATCGGTAGGATTGTAGCACAAGTTTTAGTAGTTTATCTTAACTACAGGAAACGGTATAGTTTTAACTCGTTGTGCTAGTACACTTTGTGTGTATTGAATATGACCATTTTGGGTTAATTATTTTTATACTGACTATATAAAACAATTTAAAATCTCATGGTTATTATGATTACTTATGCTCTTAATCTTGAAATAATTAATAGACATATATATGTAGTTTTTGTTGTTTTGACTCATTAAGAGTGAGATTCATTTGTGGATCAATAATCTTCATGAATTGGATGACGACACTGTATGTATGATGAATATTAATTATTGATGGAATCCACGTCCCGGTATAGGGATTGATGATAGCCCCTTGAGAAGCTTATAAGTTTTGATCATGTCAAACCCTGCAGGTGGATTATGTTAATCCGACATGTCAAATAAGTTAAGTGGTAGGCTCAAGGATCAAGAAGTTATTTAAATATAATTGTCAGTAATTTAATTTAAATGACGGTTATTTGTAATCTTAATGTGGGGAGAATAATAAGTATTTTATAACAAGGAGCTCGGAATTAATTTTGGGATAAAGACGGGAGTGCAATTATAATCCTTTAGTGGTGTGAATTATAATTTATGGAAGGAACTAATTCATAGTGGAATTAGGATTCCAACTTTCCATTAGAAGCCCAAACACTTATTTCTCCTTAAGGTCTCTATCGTAGCCTTATATATAAGCCGACCGTGTCTCTTCTCTTTATAACAATAATTCTCATGAGTTAGGGTTTGTTTTATTGAGAGAGGAGAAAATCTTGATGATACTGTAGCCCACACTCGGTGCAAGATTTGGTGGCGGAAGGAATACGATAGAAGATCTTTAGGTTTTTAGCACAGTAGTCGTAAATCAATCGTAACTTTTGATCGCACCGTTGGATCGGGCTGATTTTTTGATATGCCGTTCGGAACGCAAAGTTACTTTTACGACACAAAAAATAAGGATGATTAAAAGTTGTTTTGGTGGCAAAAACAATCGATTTTCGCAGCCCAGCAAGAATTGAAAAAATCTGACAAAAGCGCAATCTGATGCTTTTAAACCCTAGTCTCCTCATATGGATCCTCTACATGATCTACAAAGGTGAAATCTATTTATTCTTATACAGTTTTAGCAAAAATTTCTTGTTCAATCTATACGTAATATCAAACGATCCTGTATTAATGTCTCCATCAATTTGGACTTTGGGAAAGCATCTGTTTGATTACCCTAAGTTGACTTTCAATTTTACCAATTCCCTAAAATTCTATTGTCAAATCAAGTTGATTTTTAAGTATGATACTCTTGATGGCAATATGTAACAAGCCTAAAAGTTTGAGGATGATCAAGGATCAGTAAGTCTTTCTTTCCAAGATTTCATAAGATTTTCGATTTTCGATTTTTGACAACTTCCGGTTATGTCGTAACTTCTCGCATGGGAGTCCTTTTTGCTTCCTTCTTTGACTTATATAACATGTGCAGAGTATGTATGCATGTAATAATGCTTGTGCATGAATGCGTGCTTATTTTCTAAAAATTTAGTTCTTGCGAGAGTTGTAAAATGAGGTGTTAACACCACTCCACCTGTTGTACGTGTTCCAGCCATCAATAGGCTAGAAAACCATTATAGAAAACCTCAAAGGAGTCACAGTAGGAACAATAGAATTGAGGTCGATCAAATTAGTGAAAGGCAAGAGTCCTCTTTCAGGGGACCTCGGGCAGGCCTCCCCCTACGTCACTTCTAAGAGGCCTACAGATTAATGTCGTTGGGCAAAGGCACTCTAGGGAACTATTCAAGACAAAATTAGGGAAATAGGAGCCCGACCTCCCTTCCCTCCTATTCAAGGAGCAGCTCAAACACCTCGACAATCTGTCTTTGACAAAATATTAAATATGGGATATGTCGAAGAAGTGGAGAGGAGACTTAGGTCCAAAATAAATATCCAACTAGCTGAAATGTTTAAAATAATAGGCCACCCTGGGGGAAACTATGCCACAACCCTGGTGAAGGACTTAGAATCCCCATTCGTAGAATACATTCAGACTTGCCCTATTTCTAAAAGATTTAAGCTCCTAACTCTAAAGTCGTATGATGGCTCGACAAACCATGTGGATCATTAACGACAATATGTGTAACACTCTGTGTTTATTTTAATGTTAATTACGTGTATTATATTTATTTTATGTGGAATTTATATGTGTAAAAAATTATTTGTCCATAATTTGGAGAAAAGTTTCTTCGTAAATTGTAGGTCTCTGAATTACCTTTCCAAGGACACAAAAATCATCACAATCGGAGTTCCGAGCTAGAAGTTATGGCTAAAATAAAAACAGGGCAGCATGGCAGAAATTTGGCTTGCAGACCGCTATGAGGTTTTGGCATACCAGTCCGACGTTTAAGTTTTGGGAAAATTATGCAATGTGGATCGGTCTGGCGTATGCAAAATTGGGAGAAATTTAGCTGCGGATCGGTATGGGATGTTTGCATACCGGTCCGGCCTTTAAAAATCTGGAAATTTTGGGGCTACGGACTGGTCTCCCATTTTGGCATACCAGTCCGCCAGTATGAACAATGCACCGACTTAACTTGATTTAAGTTCGTTTATCTCTTTTCTCTCCCCATTTTTCGACCAAATACCACCTTCCACCCCTTAGAGAGCTCTAAAGAGTTCTAGAGAGAGAAAGTAAGGAAACCCATCCATTTTCCACCCTTAATCCGAGGTTTAAGCTTCAAATCACTCAAAATCCTCATCCTTGCTACTATTCATCATCTTCTTCGCGGGGATTGCTTGGGGAGAGGCTGGAATCTTCATCTTTATTTCTTCTTCTTCGCTCATAAGTCAAGGTAGGGGTTTAAATGCTTTTAAAACTTGAATTATGATCTTATTTATTGAAAATCACACTGTTTAAGTTATGATTGCCCTTATGATTCGTGATACGCTTTGTAAAATAATACTACATGCTTATTAATGTTATAAAAATGTGCTTTGGGATGATACATGCCATCTTTACTTTGCAAATATGTATTATTGGACTTGTATGAGACATACCACGATCATATGGATGTTATTGCCCAATGAAACGAACCTATTGATAAAATATATATTCCATGGATTATGCATGGAAATTATTGAAGAGTGTATGGCATAGATTGTTCCAATTGCTTGTTTATTAGCATGTGTACATGTTTGTATCTTCATTGTGTCAACCGGGGACGTGGCAATTGCTTGGAAAGTTTGGGAACATCATCATGGTTTATGGCTCAACTACTTATCTCTTGGAAGGCCACTATTGTTCATATGTATTATAGAGAGCTTATGTCTCTCGAAAAAGGATGTTTGTATTGATATAGTGCTTACCGGGATGGGAAAATAGGCAGGGCCCGGTGCCCTTGGGTTGAAAAGCCTTAAACCCCGGGGGGAGTAATGTTTGGCTGCCTATAAACCACTATTGTGGAGCTCGGGAACCTAGGCAAATTGGCAAGGCACTATGGTTCTGTTGTTATCGATGTTTATATGGGATTAGGATGATTGATCCTAGGGCTATCGTTATCTATATTCGAACGGGATCGGGACAATTGATCCCATGGTATCAGCTTGTTGATTTGGCATTTTAGTGGCAATGGAATGTACTTACAGCTCAGACCCTTTATTATACGGTAATCAGTTGACACGGGAGGTAATCTGCATTAACACGTTCATGCATAATCACTTGATGAATTTGGTTCTTGTTTATGTTATCAATTTAAACGTGGTTTAAAAGATATGGGTTATATACTTGTATTAAACATATGCCTTATGTCCCCCCCCCTACTGAGCAAATGGCACACCCCTTGTTTTTTTTAAATCCTTACATGTACTCACGAGTCCCATGAGGACAAAGAAGCGAAGGGATCAGGGACGAAATAAAAGCTCTGATACAGTTCATGTTTGTGACGTATATATGTTTTTCTAGGAAGCCACGGCTAGCCTGAGGATTTTATATATTTTGGGAATGCATGTGGTTTGGATTATATACATGTGATGCATGCTTGGATATTATAATATGATTTTGGTATCCCATGCTTAGTAATACTTGATATATCTATTGTTGTTTATTTGTTGTCTTCTTATACACCTATCTTAGTCCTACTAAGATGAGTTGGTAACACTCCAGGTCTTAATTACAAGTGTTATCATGTAGATTAAAGCGCCATAATACGGGAACATGATTGGCCTTTAGAATATCCCTAACGGCGTCATATGTAGAGCTTTTGTCACAATCCTCAAAGGGGGTTGCCCGGATGTGGTGCAACATCCTCCAGCCTAGTTCAGTACAGAGCTTATGGGAGCTCAACACTAAATTTGTATTCCATTTTCTTATGACGGGGAAACAGTCCAAACAATATACTTACTTCTTCATGTCAAACAGAGGTTGACATTAAAGTTTGAAAGACTACGATTGTCGTTTTAATCAAGAGAGTCTTATGATCAACAATCTGAATGAAGGAGTTACAGTCGCCACTTTCGTGGAAGGGATCGAGTCCCCTTACTACTTGATGACTTTGGCCAGGATGGCCCCAAAAACATGTTAAAGCTCTTGGATGAAGTCAAGAAACAGATTGGAGTAGAGGAAACCCTTCAAGGCCACAACATGTCTAATTTATCAGCTCTCTTGCTCCTCCTCCAAATGCCAAGGGGACACAGTCCTCCCCATAACCAAGATAAATGAAACAATAAGGGCAAGAAAAATAAGGAAAAAGTCTGATCCCACTACAGAAAGACCTCGGCAATAATTCACTCCCCTAACAGTGCCAGTAAGCGAGGTTTATGCTCAATTGGATCCAAGGAAACTCCTCGAACCCAAGAAGATGAAGACCTTTGAGAAAAAGAAGGACACCCGAAAATACTGCATATACCATAAAGATTATAGGTAAACCTCGCTTACTTTATTAAAGACATGAAGATTTAAACTTTGTTTTATTCAATTAAATTAATGCCAAGTAAGTTTATTTTAATTTTATTATTTTCTATTTATTTAATTTTATTTATCTTAGCATAAATTTGTGTTAGGGTTAGGATGAGTATATTTTATTGATTCCATTGCACTTTTTTTAGGGGAAGATGAACCATTTTTTAGCATTGTTGATTCCATTTGGAGACAGCCTATTCATGGATCCCCTTTGTTTAGGGTTTGTAGAAAACTATAACTGCTTAAAGGGCAGTTTCATAAGTTAAATAGAAACCAATATGGGAATATATCAGGTAGAGTCTTTGAAGCTCGAGTGAAGAATATCTTGTCCAAGTCCTTCCAACTTGCATCCTTCTTCTGCCATTGGAAATGGAACATCTCCTAACTTGTAAGTGATAGAAATTAAGGACTCTGTTGCAGGTTTTGGTTGATTAAAGAATCCTCTCAGAAGCCCGTGTATATTAGTCAAAGATGTGACTTTCATAGGTCCAATTGCTCTTTGCCGTCAAATGGAAAGTTCCATTGGCCTGGTTATGTACTTTAAGCGAAATCTCTATGGCCCTTTTTATGTACACTGAAAGGCTTTGAATGCTTACCCAAGCTCTTTACTCGACTGTGACTCTTATAGAATCGATTGTTCACTCATAGGTAGCTATGAATGAGAATGGTAAGCGAAGACCCCGATCTCGCCGATCTTTCGATTCTAGTGAACGATGACGCTATATCTTCAATCCGATTAATTCGAAGCTCAAGTGAAAGTTCAATGAATCATAGTTAGCTTGGCACTAGGAGTTGTCTAATCAAAAGGAAAAAGTAGCTTTAGGCAGCGATGACAAGGTTCTGGCAGATTTCCATCATAAAGTAACTCTCATTTCCTATCTGTCCGTGTGTTGATAACTATCGATAACCGAGATTGCATATTTCATGCTATTGTGGTTGAGAAGTAATGAATACAACAGCGCCCCCAGTCGAAACACACATCTTGCCTCACCTTCGGTGCCTTTCCTAATGCAACTCCCAATGTAAGAAAACTTCCTTCTCAAAGTATATTCAAGTTGTCCTTTTAAGATAAACCATTGTTACAATCATCTAGCCATGAATCTTTGGGTACCTATTATGAGATTTATGGACACTATCTAATAGTAAGAAGTATAAAAAAAGAAATTCTTTATATATATATTCGAACCACTGTTGGTCATATTTTTCTTTATCGAGAAATCAGGGAATGCTATTCGGGGAAGAGACAGGTCCACCACAGACAAGCATGAAGTGAAGGGGCATGCTAGTCATCTCATTTCTATCTATATGCCGATTGATATGGCTATTCGTACCTTTTTTCTCAATCCCTTGCGCTTTGTTTTTGAAGTGCTCAACTACCATTTTAATGGACTCCGCCGTTAACGACTTTATCATGATATCTATATGTGTTGATCCGTTAAATGAAGGTAAGGATAGCATGTTGGTTTGTTCACACAGGCAGCATGATTAGGGGCTTCGGAAGGTAGTTAGTTTGTTCATCAAATTCGTGCCGCATGGCTATACTATACACTCTATAAATAGAGGGTCTGCAAGAGAAGCCATAAGCCTTCATGCTTTAAAAAAAATCAAAGCATTGCTTTTTAGGTTCTCGGAGGAGAGGGCTATGAGGGGTTCACTCACTCCCACTAGGATCGTGCTCCTGCCAAAGGGGAGCACTCTCACTCATGTTTGTATAATGCTAGATATATATGAGTCTAACAGGATTAGAAGCTATTGAGAGTTAATTCCGGAAGTCAGACTATCGTACAAAGACTGGGGCAAGAACTATATCTTATACGCTACGTTTAGATACTGAGACTTTGCCCCGTATGCCCTCTCCCCGCTTAAGCCGCTATTCCCATTTCCTCGTTGGCCCATCATGCAAAAGGTACGCAGTTAGAGTAAGTGCGCTTTACTAAGATAATAAAAAGTAAAGGCTCTAAGCTCGATTGAATAAAGCCAAAAGAGTGTGCTGGAATGTCTGCTTTTGCCCGATAGGGAGCAAACCTAGGCATTTTTAACATATAATTGGAACGGAGGCAAAGCAAACAAGCCAAGCTAACTACAGAACGGATGCCACTAGACAGAAGCCTAATAGGAATCTCGCTTAAAGTAGTAGTTGTTGTTTCCATTGGTGCAAACCCAATCACCTCAATTTAAGATGAGAATCAATTCTCTATTGGTAGAAAATGTTTATCCATTAAGCGAAGGAAATCTTAGTTAAAAAAAGAAGATTATGTGTAACACCCGGTTTCCTCATTGCTTGCAAATCGCGGCCCATATCGCGTATAAGACTGAATTTGGCTTCGGATAGCCAAATTGGGTTCTGGAAAGGTTGACATGGTTTGTAAACTTCCAACAAGTCTTATTAACATATATAAGTGTATTATAATGACCATAAGTTGTTTCGGGTGGTTCGGACGGAAATCAGCTCGAAAATCACAAGTTTGGAACCTACGCGATAAATTATTTTTACCCGAATTTGGATGACCATAACTTCCTCATCCGAACTCCAAATGAGTCCCCGTTTTCGGCCACGTCTTCATTTCAACGCCCTCTACAACTTTCGTGT
Source organism: Lonicera japonica (assembly GCA_021464415.1). Taxonomy (NCBI): domain Eukaryota; kingdom Viridiplantae; phylum Streptophyta; class Magnoliopsida; order Dipsacales; family Caprifoliaceae; genus Lonicera; species Lonicera japonica. Next base: position 16,809,573 of record CM038465.1, read on the forward strand.
TTTGGCCGAGACCCAATTCCAACTCCTTGATGCCCGAAAGTGCGTACGAAGTTGGACTGTTGACCAAAAACTGAATGAGGCAGAAATTACCTCATGTAGTCGACTACATGAACAGTGGGTAGTCGACTACATCGCGCTGGAGAGGTTTTTTATATATTCCTTCTTCTCCTTTCACCCTCATTTTCACCCAGCCATTGGAGAGCTCTTAGAGAGAGATTGAGGGGCTATCCTTGGGGATATTGTGAGAATACTCTATGCTTATTATCCCCCACAAAATCATCAACATTATCATCATCTCCATCATCATCTTCATCCTCTCCTTCCTTTGGTTCACCATTTCTAGGGTTTATAGCTACAAATTGGGGATTTTCGCATCTACGCGGTTTCGGCTCGATTCTTCCGCAATACTTCGAGGGATTGACCCTCTTAAGGTGGGAACAATAGTATTTAAACTTCTTTTCAAATTATTACAACCTATTTACACCAAATCAAATTAAACCTAGGTTTTCTACTCAAAGTTGAATATGCATGGGGCTTGGGTCAATTTCTTTGGATAATTTTGATGGATTTGCATCATATATGACATCAATAATGATTTTATACAAAAAGCCCTAATTATAAATGATTTGTAAGAAAGTTTGGTATATTACCTTTAAGTACGTATATGATTATATACGCTAGATCTTGATACACTTATGTATGATGTCATATATGGGATTTAAACCATATTTTGGACAAAGTTATATATATTAGTGGTATTGTTATTGTGTTTTGAGTTATAAACCAAATTTATGAGATTTTCTACTTACCCAGCCAGTCCGTAAGTATGCTGGTCAAATATATAAATATGTTTTGAATAAATGAAGTCTTTAAATCATAATGGGAGGCCATTTGGGAACTTATATACATCGTTTGAATGTATTAGACTTGGCTTGGGGCCAAATTGATGAAAGCATGTGAAACCTCCCAAACTGATCATTTTCTGGTTTCTTTTACAAATTGACGGACTTGGCGGATCTTGTTTAAGTTGAACAACAATACCACTACAGATTTTAAGGCATATCGGCCTACACACTTCATATACTTTATGTTGAGCTTGTATTTGGATATTCTTGATTATATTATATTCTTTGATGAGATGATTTTGTGATTTCATATCGGATGGCCACACCGTTCGTACTAGATAGATGGTGATTACCGGTAGCGTATAGCCTTGGTGGCTACGTGAGTATTATTGTAGCGTGCGCCTTTATGGCGGCGTGAGGTAGCGTATGCCTGTGTGGCTGCGTGAGGTAGCGTCTAGGTGGACCTGGTAGGTGGTCCCTGCCTTGGGCAGAAGAAACCGAGTTGCCGGCTATCTCTGTGCACAGTAGATTTATGAAAATCCTAGACGTGAGTTTGATATATATGATTGATGCGATAGATCTAGTCGCGGTGTTGTGGCATGTACAGTATGATGATATATATATATATATATTGCCTTTCTTGTACTTTGGGTCGGGCACATTATATATGCATTTCACAAAAGGTTTTCCGTGCAATGGCTGCTTCAGAAATATAGTATCTATATTTACACTTGTACATACAAAATGAAATGTATTTTACTCAGAGGTGATTCTTTATAGAGAAGCAGCTCATAAACTATTTTCATTATAATACATGGCATGGCATGCATGGGTTTTAATCTATTTTCCTATACAAAGTCTTATAGTTCCCACTGAGCCCGTTTGGCTCACTCCCATTTTCCAAACCAGGTTTTGCAGGTGTTCCCGGGGATGGTATGCTTATGGAGTCTAGATAGCTCTGACGAACTCCGATTACCCAAGTCGTTATGAAACGACTTATGTACTAGTTGTTCGGTTAATGAATGTTTATGTGTTATAGTGTTGTATTTTGATATAAAGTTTATTGAGATTGGAACCTCATTGGAGGCTTTGTATATATGAGCTTTCTTAAATGTGGAGTGTTTATTGGAAAACGATTATATGTACATTTTGACAGGATTTGGGTTACTATATGAATAAACTCCACATGCCAGATTTTCTGTTAAAATGATTTTATTACTCGAGCATGTCTTTGGTATAAGTTCTAAGTTTTATCATTTCATACCCGTCGTTGCGTACGATTCCGTGGCTAACCGGGTCCCGGAGGTGAAATCCTCTAAACGGGATTTTGGGGCGTCAAATTATGCCCCTTACAAGAACGGACTAATAGGGTCAGCTACCCAGCCAACCTTCGAAGTCTTACAGTGAAGCAAGGGAGATAGCTATGGACTAGGAACAAGACCGGAGTGGACAGTCACAACCCACTGTTGACAGTCCTAACAGGTTTTGAAAGTTGTTGAGAGTGAATTCCCGAAGTGGCACCTCTCGTGCAAACACTGGGGTAGGAGCTCTATTAAGACCTTCTCAGTTAGACTCAAACTCAAACTCTTTAACAAATGTGGCATCTCCTCGAGTTGCGAAAGATGCTGCAGGTTCAATTGCGGATCTTCATTATGCTACTGAAGTGTCTCAAGCTACTCAGTACTCCCTTTCCTAAAAGTGTATTCATGCCAATTGACTCTACCAATTTAATACTTCAATGTTAAATACAATTCTTTCTATTGGATGCCTATTTTAATTGATAAAAAAATAAAGAGCGAATATAGGGTGTGTTTTGACAGATATAATGAGTGTTTTTACCTTATATATAAGTTTGGTTGTAGAAGAATTATAATTGGATTTTATAAATTAATTAAACTTGAATGATTTTATTTTTCGCAAATAATAGAGTTGAGATACCAAATTATTGTGAGACAGTAGTAGAGTTTATGCATTGAATACTTAGGAATATGATTACAAATCACAAGTCAATTAATTCATTAATTTTATTATCTTGCCTAATATTATTTAGTTTGCTTTCTTTGCTTGCTTTACTTATTTTATTTTATTCCAACACTTTTTTGGCTAGATTAGGAATTTAGTGAAAATTGACAAAGTAATTATAAAACATATTGTTTGAGTCTATGTGGGATCGACCTTTCTTGCGTGCTATATAATCAACCGACTCGTATGCATGCGAGTATTAAAATTTATCAGAACGAGTTTTTGGCACCGTTATTAGATATTCTAATTTAATCTTGTTAATTTAGTAATTACATTCCTTCTACTAGTTTTCTTCTAAAAAAAGAAAGGCATAAACACAATATTCGGATTTATCTTCATATATATATTAAAAAAAAGTTAATTCATTGATTTTTGGGGTAATTAAAGGATATGCTTAAACAATAAATATAGTTGTGAACACCTCATTTTGCGACCCCCACAAGAATCCTGAACTCTAGAAAAGCGAGCACGCATGCATGCACGAGCATTCCTAGATGTGCACATACTATGTACATATGATACAGGTCAAAGAATAAAACCGAAAAGACGCCCAGATGAGAAGTTACGAGAATTATAAGAAATTGCCGAAATCGAAAACCGTCAAAACTCCTGAAAAGTTGTGAAAGGAGAGTTCCATATTTCTGATCATCATCAAACTTTGATGGTTGTTAGACATTACCATAAGGAGTAGCATACTCGAAAATCAGCTCGATCCGACTGTCGAATCTCCAAAAATTCAGAAAATTGGGAGTTCGTTTTGGGTGATCAAATGGAGGCCTTCATGAAGTCAAAATGATCTTCAGATTGGTAATTAGATAGGTATTATTGTGGGGAAGAACATATTCAAAGTTCATCTTTGTCGGATATGGGATCATTAAGAATCAATTCGTCTATTGTGCAATTCTAGTCGAAATATCCTTCGTAGTAAATTAAAGTAAATGGCTTTCCCGAATTCTGATAAACCTCAAATTTGGACACAATCTATAACACATTTGGAAGGAAAACATATCTAAAATTCAGGAAAATCCAACGGTTAAAAGTTTACTTGTCGTACAAAAAAGTGACCTTATCTACAAGAAGTACCTTTCCTACGTGGAAACAAACTCTTTGTACCAATCCGAGGAGACCAAGTCCTTCCCGAACTCCGATTGTCTTAAAAAATTTAAGGTTTTATAAGACTTCTATTTTCAATACATATCCAAAAATTAGCATGATCCAACGGTTAGAACTTTACTTATCGTATAAACAAGTGACCTTGTCTACAACAAGTACCTTTCCTACGCTGAAACAGACTCTTTGTACTAATCAGAGCAAAAGGAGACATTCCTAAACTCTGATCGACTTGAAATTTTGACAAGATCTAGAAGATTTCTATTCTTAACACATATCCAAAAATCAGTATGATCCAATGGTTAGTACTTTACTTGTCGTACAAACAAGTGCACTTGTCTACAACAAGTACCTTTCCTAGCTAGGCGGAAACAAACTCTTCGTACCAATAAGAGCAAAAGGAGACCTTCCCGAACTCTGATCGACCTGAAATTTTAACACGATCTAAACATATCCAAAAATCAGAATGATCCAATGGTGGGAAGGCTTCGCAATAAGCTTCAAGAGTCCTAGTTGCAATATCTTTTCTTACTCTCCAAGCATTTTTTCAACTATAAATAGACCTCCCCTCCATTCATATTTTTCATCAACAATCAAGGGGATTTCGTGGTACACATCAATGGACCCTTATTATCTCCTTCCAAGAGAGCTCAAGTATAATTTTCTCTCTCTTCTTTTATTTATTCGTTAGTTTTATAATTTAGACTATTGTCTGCATAATTTCTATCACTTTATAGCTTTTCAAAACCCTTTTTCAAATTATTTTTCAAAACCAAAGGCGTATAATAAACCCTAATCCAATTCCAAAATAGTATTATTACTTTATTACTTTTTCAAAAATCTCGGATTAGCGGCATTGTTATACAAAGGAATTGATAATCGCTATATATTCAAACTAACTCATAGATTGCGGTGCATATGTGATGAATACTCAATTATGAGAGCACTATTGCCATCTATACCGGTTTAATCAATAGACTGGTATACGACCGGTTAACTTGTCTCATATAATATCAAATATAAGATTCCACATCGAATGAGTTTTCGAAAAGCCCAATTTTTTACAAAATCACTTGTTTCATTGCATCTGCTATTATCAAACTCTCTTTTCCAAATCACACACACACACACACTTATTTTCAAAATCATGGGCGAATTAGGAAACACATCGTTTTCATCCCATCCCCAAAATCCGATTTATAAGGCAAGCACTAAAAGTTGTAAAGTAATAGCAATAGCATACAATAACTGAATTATAACACACGCATATCCTACTCAAGAGACAAAAAGGGAGAATTGGGTGCCTAACACCTTCCCGATTCGTAACTTAATCCCTGAACCTTCTAATCAACTGGTTTCACATACATTGTGTATAAGAGGATATATAGTCCACAAATACGTCTCTTTTATGCAAACCTTTTTGTTTGTTTAGTAAAACAAACTGGCGACGCTTATTCTTTTTAAAACTGATTTTCAAAGCAACACGGAATCACCACCCACGAGGACCTCGTTGATGTGCCAAGAAATTGGTACATTGTAGGGAACTAATATATATCTTGGAGAGCATATATTACTACATTTGTTGTATTTTTGGAGCTTTTCAGGTGTTTGGAATTAAATTGAGAAGTTTTCGATTGAAGAAAATATTGACCCCACACACGGCTTGTGTTCAAGAAATTTCTGGCATTAATCCGTACATAATTTGAAGAAAACTCCGAGACAAAAGTTCTAGATCTTTGAGTTAGATACACGTGGGCAAAAACCTTGCATCAATCGGAGTTCGGAGCGCTAAGTTATGGCTGAAATAAGATCAGTGCGCCAAAGTATCAATTCCAGCGTGCGAGAATGGGATATATTACTGAAGATGGGAATTTTTCTAAATAATAGGCCAAGCCTACTTGCAGCGCAAGTTAATTAAATCATGCCTAGCATAGCCCATTACGTATTAAAAGCCTTAACCCTCCATCTCAATTATAAAAGAAAGAGAGCAGTAGCCATGAAGAAAAATCAACATACAACAGTCTTTAATTTTCTTCCTTTTCGATAAAGCATAGTAGATTTCTTTTCTTCTTTTCTCTATTTTTCGATAAGTGTGCAGAAGTATTAGATAGATTTTCAATTATTATTTTTTTCTCTTTTTTGCCGAGAGTACAAGACATATTTTTATTCGGTTATATCAATTTGGATTTCATTATTTTCTTCTTCAATATATTCCGCGCACCCAAGTAAGTATTTAATTTATTTATTTATGCATTATTTAATCATGTATTGTGTTTCAATTGCAAGCATGCTAGGCTAGGTTATTTTCTAGGGTTGAGGATGAGTATATTTGATTGATTCCCTTGCACGTATTCATGCCAATTGACTCTACCAATTTAATGCTTTAGTGCTAAAAATAATTTTTTCCTATTGAATGCCTATTTTAATTGATAAAAATAAATTTGGATTCTCACTATTTTTTATTGGATTCACCTTATGATTTGTTAAAAGCGGATATAGGGTGTGTTTTGACGGATATAGCGAGTGTTTTGATTTTATACATTCGTTTGGCTGTGGAAGAATTAACACTTGGACTTTATAAACTAATTGGGCATAACTGAATTTATTTTCCGCATATAATAGAGCCGAGAGACCAAATTAGTGCGAGACAATGAGTAGAGTTTGCTGGGCATGAATATTAGGAACATGATATCAAATATATGACTCCGCATCCCTTGTATTTTATTAATTGATTATTTTATTAGTATTCTCTTTTATTATTTTATTCATATTTTTAGTTGATAAATCATTCCACTCAATTTTTAAGCTATATTAGGAAAGAATTAGTGAGAGAGATACATACATTCCATCCATCAAGTCCCTAGGGTTCGACCTCGCTCTTGCCTAAGCTATACTAGTATCCGATTTGTGCACTTGCGAGTATATAAAACATTCACAACAAGTTTTTGGCGCCGTTGCCGAGGACTTGAAAATTCGTTTATTTTACTAATTTAGATTATTTCCTTCTACTAGTTCCCATAATAAAAAAAATATAAAAATTCTTAGGAATAACGTAGTGCATGAGCATTGTTTGGAAGCGCGGTGTTAATAGATTGAATAGGATAGAGAACTTAGAACTCAATCCTTTGTTTGAGGAAGGAACGATGGCTGATGAACAAGAAGAGGTGAAAACTTTGAAGGAGCTTTTCTCTCCTATCACTACCAACCCACCATCATGCATTGTTTTACCTGCCACTACCACAAACCATTTCGAGCTTAAACCGCAAGTGATGCAACTTCTTCCTAATTTTCATGGAATTGATCAAGAAGATCTTTACCTTCATATCAAGGATTTTTTAGAAATTTGCACCACTTTCAAGTTTTCAAATTTTTCTGATGAGTCAGGTCGCCTACGTTTATTTCCTTTCTCCCTAAAAGGGAAAGCAAAAGCGTGGCTTAATTCTCTACCTTCTAGGTCCATCACCAGTTGGGAGATTTTTGTTTCTAAATTTCTTACTAATTTTTTTCCCATGTCAAAGACAAATGAACTTAAAAAGCAGATATCTGATTTTTGTCAAGAGGATAATGAAAAATTTTACGAGTCATGGGAAAGATTTAAGGACCTACTTCTGAGATGTCCCCACCATGGTTTTGAAACATTGAGACTAGTCCAGTTCTTTTACAATGGGTTGACTCAAACCAATCGAAATATGATTGAGTCTATGAACAGTTGTACTTTGCTTAGTCTCACAGAAGATAAAGCTTATAATTTCCTTGAGAATCTTTCCGAGAGCTCTCAGTAATGGGATTTCTCTTCTCATAGAAATTCATCAGCTTAAGTTAAGAAAGAAGTCAAGAAAGAGGGCATCTATGAGTTGTCTGAAAGTGTAGAGACTAGAAGGCAATTAAATAGTCTCTTAAAGAAACTTAAAGCGTTAACTTTGTGGTTAAATAACAATTATGTCAATTAGATTCAAACTGAAGGATGCTTTGTGTGTGCTAGCCCTATGCATACGTAGCAAACTTGCCCCTCTATGGCAGGATTCTCCGAATTCACGCCACAACAAGTAAATGCGATGAACGAGTACAATAAGCAATTCAATAGCCCATTCACAGAGACATATAATCTGGGTTGGAGAAATCACCTAAACTTTTCATGGACACAAGCTCAACCCATCCCCAATATGGGTCCCCCATCAGCTAATGTTCCACGACAGCAGCCACCTCCTGGTTTTCGCCATCTAATCAATTTTTATCCACCATTCCAACCTGTTATGCCTGCTCCAACATCCTATGTCACTCCACAACAATTCTCATCTTTGGAGGACACTCTCAAGCAATTTATTCAAGTGACCACCCAAAAAAATCATAGTTCAAGCCAGCTTTTGCAAGAAGTTAGGAATAACGACCTCATGAACACTCAAGCCATCATTAGGTTAGAGAGTCAAATAGGTCAATTGGCGAGTCAATTGGGTGAGAAAGAGAAGGGTAAGTTTCCGAGTCAGCCAATTCCGAATCCTAAAGGTGTTTCCTCAAGTGGGACCGCTCCTAACCCACCAAATGCACCAATACATAGGCAAGTTCAAGCCACTATTACACTTAGGTCGGGAAAGGTAATTGACAATAAAGTGAGAATGTCAGATAGCGAGAACGAAGAGAAAGAAGAAAAAGAACAAATTTGAACTGAGGTTGAGTATTCACCTCAAGTTGTGAACCAACTCCTCCTACTAAGCAAGTAATTGAAGATACCTCGAGTAGGACTTTTGTTCCTAAGGTCCCATTTTCTCATAGGCTGAAAGACAATAAGAAGGGTACTCAATTCGAAGAAATCTTAGAGGTGTTTAAGCAAGTTTAGATAAACATTTCATTACTTGATGCCATCAAGCAAGTACTTTCTTATGCCAAGTTCCTCAAAGACTTGGTCACTCAAAAGAGGAGAACAAATGTTCCAAAAAAGGCATTCTTAGCCGAACAAGCAAGCTCCATTATTCAATGCAGGATCCCTATTAAGTATAAAGACCATGGCTATCCAACAATCTCATGCAAGATTAGGAATCATCATATTGAGCGAGCTTTGGTAGATCTGGGGGCTAGTGTGAACTTATTGCCATATTCAGTTTTTAAATAGTTAGGTTTGGGAGAGTTGAAGCCTACACTAATGACAATCCAACTTGCTGATCAATCTGTTAAATTTTCTAGAGGTGTCATTGAAGATGTTTTGATACAGGTAGAGACATTTTACTTCCCAGTGGACTTCGTGGTCCTTGACACCCAACCTGTTCAGAACACAAACGGGCAAATTCCTATGATCCTTGGTCAGCCGTTTCTCGCAACAACTAATGCGCTAATCAACTATAGGAATGGACTGATGAAAATAAGTTTTGGGAATATGACAACTGAGCTTGATGTATTTGATACAAGCAAACAGCTCCAAAAAGAGGAAGTTAGAGGTGTGAATATGATAGGAAGTTGGATATTTGATGGAGAATATGATGAGCTTGAAGAAGATTTCATAACTTTGTTGGGGGATGAAGTAAATGATCCAAAATTTGTTGAAGAAGCAAGAAGCATGTCGAGAATAAAAGAGGAAGAGTGGGAAATAGAGGTTCATAACTTTTTGTTTTCAGAGCTAGATAGCGAGAAAGACGAATCCCTTAATAGTGTGAAGCTATGCGAGAGTATCCCATTTGATCCTGGTATACTTGAGTTAAAATCTAGTGACTCATCACCTTTGGAGAAACCTTATTCGTCTATTGATTTCCTGCTTCCATCTGTTGAGCCCTCTGAGTTAATTCATTTTATATCATCTGATCTAGAACCTGATATGAGCCATCAAATCTTGGAGGTAAGTGGTTGGTTTAATAAGTATGTTCATGTTGCGATTATTATATCTGCTGACCTTCCACCTGATAAATATTCATTTTGCAATTAAATTGGATATTATGCTTTTCTTTGTTCTCTTTCTAACAAAAGTGCAGGTTTACCTTTATCATTGAGCTTCATCGACTTTAGGTGATATCCTTCCTTTTCATATTTACTTGTCTTTATACATTGAGGACAATGTAATATTTCAGTTGGGGTGGGATTTATTTGCCTTATCATTCCATACAGTTCATTTATTGCACTTTGTTTCACTTATTGCACTTTGTTAAAAAAATGAGCTAAAATTTTTGAATTTTATTTGCCTTATCATTCTATACACTTCATTTATTACACTTTATTTCACTTTACTAAAAAATGAGCTAAAATTTTTGATTTTTTTTAAATACAAAGAAAACCTTTGCAATGGTTCTTTGATATTGACTAAGATTTCCTTTCTAGCCAGTGTAATAAAGATGATGCATTCGTCTTAAAACTTTACATGTGCATGCTTAGTTCTCCTACTATCATTATTAAGAGAAATTTCATGATTTTCAATCATCATTATATTTGAGCACATATGACAACTTATGCAAGACTAGAAGGAAAAGTGAGCATAACTGATGATTTCTAAAGAACATAAATGTGGAGACTAAGTAACCCGTGAGTATTTGAGCCAATCTTCCTATTTGAGGGTTTTTACATCAACTCTTAATTTTTGAAAAGCGTATCTCGTTGAGTGGTCTCATTATTCTTTGTTTTGATTGAACACTAGAAATGTATGTCCATGAAATACAATTTTCGTTTAAGGATTCTTGATATTACTTGAACTGAAGAACTTTAAACCTTAGGAAGTGATTTAGGCCGTCTTTGGCAACCTCAATATAGCCTAATCCTACCCTTACATATGTACCGCTAGTCACCCCTTTGAGCCTTATTTATAGCATTTCTTTGGTAGCCCAATATCCTTACCCTACTCCAATTAGGAGTGTAAAGCATATTTATGGCCTACCCTTTTATCTAAGAATATGTTGAGATTATCTATTCTATGTATGGGCAATAATGAAAAGTGAGCTTGAAAAGAAAAAAATGAATGAAAACAAAAATGATGAAAAAAATGAAAAAAGAAAAGAAAAAAGTGATGAAATCTCCTTAGAAATATCAAAGTGAAAATTTTGTATGAGAAAGGAGATGTGAAAAGGAAAAGGAAAATAACAAGTAAAAGAAAAGCTCGAATAAAGTCAAATTTAGCCCGGAGTGTTAATTTTGTATCTCAATGTATTTCTTAGATCTTTGAATCCCCTATTTTCCCTTTCATTTGATTCGCCATTGCCCTAAGCCTTACGTTACAAACCTAAAAAGTCCTAAAGATCCTTTGGAATATGGTTTTGAGGTAAGAGTGGTGGTGGGAATCCATTTATGCATTTCGCTTTTCTAGTGGGATTTATCTTTTCATGAGACTTTTGTTCTTTCATTGATAGCGTTTTTCATATATACATGTGAGATGCATTTGAATTTGAATATATTTACTCTTTATCGCCCGCATGTAATGAGAGCAATTGCACCATATTCTTAAGTGTTTCATTTGTTGAGTGTATGCCATGTGAGGAATTGAGTTGAAGTATAGTTTTGATGGGATTTGAAAATTTTGCCTACTTAGATATCAATGATGTTATGTTGTCAATTCACACACACAATGAGATTGGAGAGAAAGAAATATTCTTATTAATCTTACTAGTTTGAGAACTTTGATGTTATATATGTCACATTGATTAGCTTGTGGGTGTTTTGATGTCTTTGTTGAGTTATTTACATTGGTGAAAGAAGGGGAATAATTTTTAGAAAGAACCATTGCATTCGAATTTTGTCGGTATATTCACTGCAAACCATCACGAGACTTTACTCGTCCTCTTGGGAAACCTTGAGGTTAATAAAAGAATTTATTTTAAGACTTTTGCTTTGCTCAAGAACTAGCAAAGTATAAGTTAGGGGGAATTTGATGTGCCAAGAAATTGGTACAATTTAGGGCACTAATATATATCTTGAAGAGCATATATTACTATATTTGTTGTGTTTTTGGAGCTTTTCAGGTATTTAGAATTAAATTGAGAAGTTTTCAATTGAAGAAAATATTGACCGCGTGCAAGGCCTGTGTTCAATAAAATTTTGGCATTAATCCGTACAGAATTTAAAGAAAACTCCATAGACAAAAGTTCTAGATATTTGAGTTAGCTACGCGTGGGCGAAAACCTTGCGTCAATTGGAGTTTGGACCGTGGAGTTATGGCTAAAATACAATCAGTGCGCCCAAATAATTAATTCCAGCGGGCCAATTAAATCCAAGCCCATTCAGCCCAATAACAAGCCTGCAACAGCCCAGCATTATTAAAGCCCAAGCCTATATATAGATTGTCTTAAAAAAGATGCCTGAGCTCCAATTGCAAATATAAATAAAGCACCGCAACACTCATCATAAGGGAACAGTCGCATACTTTTGTTTCTGCTCCTTTTCTTTTGCACAGTTATCGAGACAAGCAAACTTTTATTTAGTTAATATTTTTATTTCTTTTATCCTTCTTACTTGTTGATTAAAGAGAACTTTAGAATTTAGAAATTTTTTCTTTCTTTTATTCTTCTGCCGAGAGCTTTTCTCATATATTGGAGTGCAATTAATTTATGATCTCAGTCTTTAATTGATTCTTACAAGTAAGTTTATTTATTTAGTTTATTTATTCAGTTTATTTAATTATGCATTATTTAATTATGTCTTATGTTTTAATTATAAGCATGCTAGGTTAGGTTATTTTCTAGGGTTGAGGCTGAGTATATTTGATTGATTCCCTTGTACATATTCATGTCAATAGACTCTACCAATTTAATGCTTTAATGTTAAAAATATTTTTTCCTATTGAATGCCTATTTTAATTGATAAAAATAGAATTGAATTCTCACTATTTTTTGTTGGATTCACCTTATGATTTGTTGAGAGCGGATATAGTTAGTGTTTTGATCTTATACATACGTTTGGCTGTGGAAGAATTAATAATTGGATTTTATTAATTAATTGAACTTAATTGAATTTATTTTCCGCATTTAATAGAGTCGAGAGACCAAATTAGTGCGAGACAAAGAGTAGAGTTTGTTGGGCATAAAAACTAGGAACATGATATCAAATATATGACTCTGTCACCCTAGTATTTTATCAATTGATTATTTCACTAGTATTTTTATTAGTTTATTATTTTATTCATATTCTTCGTTAATAAATCATCCCAATCAATTTTTAAGCTAGATTAGGAATTAATTAGAATTAGTGAAAGAGATACGTACATTCCATCCATCAAGTCCCTAGGGTTCGACCTCGCTCTTGCCTAAGCTATACTAGTATCCAATTCATACATTTGTTGTATTTTTGGAGCTTTTCAGGTGTTTGGAATTAAATTGAGAAGTTTTCGATTGAAGAAAATATTGACCCCGCGCAAGGCATTTGTTCAAGAAATTTCTGGCATTAATCCGTACATAATTTGAGTTAGATACGCGTGGGCAAAAACCTTACATCAATCGGAGTTCAGAGCGCTAAGTTATAGCTGAAATAAGATCAATGCGCCAAAGTATCAATTCCAGCGCGCGAGAATGGGATATATTACTGAAGATGGGAATTTTTCTAAATAATAGGCCAAGCCTACTTGCAGCCCAAGTTAATTAAATCATGCCTAGCATAGCCCATTACGTATTAAAAGCCTCAACCCTCCATCTCAATTATAAAAGAAAGAGAGCAGTAGTCATGAAAAAAATCAACATACAACAGTCTTTAATTTTCTTCCTTTTCGATAAAGCACAGTAGATTTCTTTTCTTCTTTTCTCTAATTTTCAATAAGTGTACAGAAGTATTAGATAGCTTTTCAATTATTATTTTTTTCTCTTTTATGCGAGAGTACAAGACATATTTTTATTCAGTTACATCAATTTGGATTTCATTATTTTCTTCTTCAATATATTCCCTTGATTCCCTTGCATGTATTCATGCCAATTGACTCTACCAATTTAATGCTTTAGTGCTAAAAATAATTTTTCCTATTGAATGCCTATTTTAATTAATAAAAATAAAATTGGATTCTTACTATTTTTTATTGGATTCACCTTATGATTTGTTAAAAGCGGATATAGGGTGTGTTTTGACGGATATAGCGAGTGTTTTAATTTTATACATTCGTTTGGCTGTGGAAGAATTAACACTTAGACTTTATAAACTAATTGGGCTTAATTAAATTTATTTTCTGCATCTAATAGAGTCGAGAGACCAAATTAGTGCGAGACAATGAGTAGAGTTTGCTGGGCATGAATATTAGGAACATGATATTAAATATATGACTCCGCATCCCTAGTATTTTATTAATTGATTATTTTATTAGTATTTTCTTCTATTATTTTATTCGTATTTTTAGTTGATAAATCATTTTACTTAATTTTTAAGCTAGATTAGGAATTAATTAGAATTAGTGAGAGAGATACGTACATTCCATCCATCAAGTCCCTAGGGTTCGACCTCGCTCTTGCTTAAGCTATACTAGTATTCAATTCGTGCACTTGTGAGTATATAAAACACTCACAACAATCGGGCGTCGAGAACGCGGGTTCTCACAGTAGTGACTCTGCTGCAGATCTTTAAGAGGATTAAACTTTAAACAATAGTAGAATTGCGTGGATAATTGATTCTGTTTGCATGCTTTCTTTTTCAACCTTAGTTATAGGATAACATAGATGTGATTTAGGTAGATACCATGTTTCCCTTTTTGTTTGTAATAATTGTTTGAGGAAAATCTTTTCATAAATAAAAATGGAAAGTACTCGAACAAACCCTAAAGCGCTTATCATAATGTACCTTTAGAATTGTTATTTTGTACGCACCCACTATTATCATGCATTATTGCGAATGTGAATTTACCCTATCAACCTCAGGATCAAAGTCGTGACTAGGTCGTGGACTTGTGGGTTTACATTAGCCAAAAGCACATGGGACCACTCTCATTGATCAAGTACCAAATTGAGGTATATCGAGTGACGAGAACACTCACGTACCCAGTATGTATATCAAAAGGTCCTTGCACATAATCGCCCTTGGGGTATATAGCAAGACCTAGCCAAATAGGAGGGAGCCTTAAGCCTTACCCCCTTCAATTATGCTTGCATATAGTATGCGTCAGCCTAATACACATAAATTTTTGTATGTTTTTGTTGACCGTCAGTCATGAGATTAGTGAACAAAAGGCCTTGTCATACATACCACTCTTGGTTTGGAAAGTACGGCTGGTGGCTGTCCAACCCCGTCTGTAGAAATCCTTCACTAAAACTCGTTAGTGAGAATTTTCCTATCACTATTTTCATGAAAAAGCAACTCTAAGAGGAGAGAACTTTCCGATTTTCCAAAATATTCTTTCAAAATAATGAATCATTTTCTAAAATGAATTTTCAAAATCGGAAGGTTAAAGGGACACCTCGGGAATTTATATTCCAACCCTAAACCTGTCCATGGGGCTCTCAAGTTGTTACTGTCGGTCTGTTTTTGCCTAGTCACTAAAAAGTGGTTTTCAATTTTATTTTCCTGTCGAGTCATAAGTTTTCGAGAATTATGCAACCTATCGCAAGATATTCATTTCCCGGTCAATCCCCAATTTATTTCTCCCTATTATTCACTACACTCTGATTATCTACTGCTTGCACTAATTGGCTAGGCTCTCAGAGATTCAAACTAGACGACTCACAAGATCAAATTCACCACCAATCATGCCTCCTTATTGTAACACTGAGCTACTACTTCATCAAACCGAGGTCGACCAAATTGAGGGTAATTACGGTGAAGCTTCTCATGCAGCGGGTCCGCCACCTGGTCCCGTTATCCTGTAAGCTAAGGGTGGTACCTTAACCCTTGAACATCTATATCATCTAATCCATGATCTGACCCAGTTTTTAGCCATCATGAAGGATCACCAAGTGGCCACCCAAGCCCATTTTAAGCCTTAATCACTGTCAGAACACCTGCTGAACCAAACCAATTCAATCCAAATCCATACCTAACCGAAGACAACTAAACTCGAGACCCAGTAGCTCCACATAACATTGTCTAATACATTATCCCAGTTTGCCAACATTAACCACCCACTTCCTGTGGCCCTTGCCAACATCGTTGTACCACCAGCGCAAGATCCCGAAACCGCCTGGTTGAACCCTAAACATAACCAACCCCTTCAAAACCATAATCCTCAAACCATCCTTGATGTAGATCATAACAGCTCCACGAAGACTAGCCTCACCATCATCATTCACATACACTGAGGGTGTATAGGGTATATGCACTGAGGGTTTTGACAAGAAGACTTGAACAGCTCCCTGAAGGCTAGCCTCACCATCATCATTCGCATACACTGAGGGTGCAGAGGGTATATGCACTGAGGGTTTCGACAAGAAAACCAGAATAGCTCCTCGAAGACTAGCCTCACCATCATCGTTCGCACATATTGAGGGTGCCGGTGATACATCTACTGAGGGTATCGACAAGAAGACCCGAACAACTCTCTAAAGACTAGCCTCTCCATTCATCATTCGCACTGAGAATGTCCTACCCACATCACCACGACCCTGTTATTGTCCTATTAGCAGAGCCAAAAACCCTAAAAGTATAATCAAGTCAATCAATTGGTTTAGCAACTTAAAGCCCCGCCTCTCTCAAAAATCAAGCCTGTCCACACCCACTCATGAAAATGCAGAACATCGATAATCCTCTTGAGACTGTGGGTATGAGCAAAAGCAGTAACTCGGATGGATTTCGGTAGGCCCAAGAATCAAGAAGTAGAGAAAAACGTGTCAAGATGGAAGCATGATGCAAGGTCAGCAGAATCCCAAGACGGAAGCACACCATTTTTCTTGTGACCGATATCACCTTGCACTTACTCACTGATTGACCGAAAATCAATATTTGTCTTTTCACTGTTATAATGTTCTCAGAAAATTGTCGGTCTTGCATGCTTGCATCTGCACTTAGATAATTTCAAGTAGCGTAACATAATTCATAAATCAGGCAACTCAAGATTCAAAACGTTTTCAAAACCAAGTTTTTAAAATGATGGTGCGATGATTTAAGAAGTATGCGAATACTCGAAATTTAGGGAAGCATGGCATAAGCATTTGCAAAGTGCATACACATGAACACCTGCATAAGTGTACCACACACTAGTCCAAGAGCACATAAGCACTAAGCTCCATGGCCTACCAGACAGGCTTCACCACCGCATCTTGGTAGATACCTCGATAATTAGTCATACCGCCAAACTACCAGATCGTCATGATAAGATCACATGTCTTCCCAGAGAGGCAAGTCATTTTATAAGCCCTCCCAGAGAGGCAAGTCACTTTATAAGCCCTCCCTGAGAGGCAAATCACTCCACATGTCCTCCCAGAGAGGCAAGTCACCTCACAAGCCCTCCCAAAGAAGCAAATCACTTCACAAGCCCTCCCAGAGAAGCACAACAAGATCACATGTCCTCCAAGAGAGGCAAATCACTTCATAAGCCCTCCCAGAGAAGCACAACAGAATCACAAGCCCTCCTAGAAAGGCAAATCACATCACAAATTCTCCCAAAAAATTGAATCAAATCCAAAGTCCTTTCTACAAGCACGAATCCAAAGCCCTTTCTACAGGCACCATTCCAAAGCCCTTTCTATAGGCACGAACCAAAGCCTTTTCTACAGGTAAATTCCAAGCCCTTTCTACAAGTAAACCAAAGCCCTTTTTACAGGCACGAATCTAAAGTCCTTTCTATAGGCACAATCCAAAGCCTTTTTTACATGCAAATCCCAAACCCTCTCCACAAACCAAAAGGTCCCATTTGAAAAGGTATAAGAGAAAGTTATAGAGAGAAAGTTAGAGAGAGAAAGACTGGAATGATAAAATCTTGCAACTGATACGCATGGAACAAGCCCTGCAAAAGAGCTTTTGGTCCAACTTCTTCTTTTCTAAAGAAGTCTTTAAGACACGCTTTCAAAAGTTCTCGGACTAGAAATCATAAACACAACACGACAATGTCAAATGCGAACTTTCAAAGTAAACATTCTCGAATCGCAAGGACGACGATGCTTAGAAAACCTGACAAAGTGAAAAAGAACAAAGTGGGTACAAGAAAAAATTGAAAGAGTAAAAAAGAGGATAAATTCCACAGTGCCAAAAGAGTATTGGAAAAAAAAGGGTAAAAGATTGCAGTGAGAGCCACACCAAGAGTGACAGCTAAGCTAAAAAGCCTAGGGCTACGTCTTGGGTGAGGAAGATTGCTGACTTTGCAAAAAAATTAAAAATAAAAAAAGATGCATTAAAAAGCGTTCAATCAATCAAGGAGGAATAAGGACATCGAAAAACAAAAAATGATGCAGGCACAAAAAAATTTCCTGTCACGAAGTCAGGAAACAATAAGCAGAATCGCACCCTAGTGACAAGAAAAAAAATGCCATGGAAGCTGAGCAAGAGGCAAAGTCCAAAATTCATACATGAGGTTTGAGCATCGAGATAATGTAACTTGATCCTTTCTCAAGAAGAAAGAGGCCAGCCAAAAGTACTTATTTTCAAAAAAAAAGATCACACCAAAACTCTCCCTCTCTCTCTATTTCTTCTCAGAGACTTTCACATCCTCAGCATCAACCCTCAGCCATTATCTTAGCTAGTAGGAATTCTCATTTTCGTAGTAGATCATCAACTTGCACATCAACCATTATCCAAGCCAATAGGAGTTCTCATATCCTCAGCAGATCATCAACTCTCAGCCTTTATCCTATCCAGTAAGAATTCTCATCTCCCCAACAGGCCATCAATCATCATACCATCAATTTTTAGCCAGCATACAATCAATCATCATATCCCCAGCAAACATACGCCATACTAGAATCACTGACAAAACAATCTCGCACAGTCCATTAAAGCAGGGGCTCACCCTCTACATGGTTCACAGTCCGTTAAAGCAGGGGTTTGCCCTCTAGACGGTTCACACAGTCCGTTAAAGCAGGGGCTCACCCTCTACATGGTTCATAAGCCCGTTAAGGTAGGGGCTCGCCCTCTACACCTCTCACAAGCCCGTAAAGGCAGGGGCTCGCCCTCTACACGGCTTACAAGTTCGCTAAGGCAGGGGCTCACCCTCTACGTGACTCGCACACTTCAATAAAGCTAGGGCTCACCTTCTACGCGACTCGCACACTTCAATAAAACTAGGGCTCACCCCCTACGCGGTCCAAACATTTCGCTGAAGCAGGGGGCTCACCCCTCTAGGCGGTCTAAACATTTCTCTAAAACAGGAGCCGCACCACTCTGCGTGGTTCACACATTACAGCAAGGCACAGGATATGTTCCAAATATCATCCCATCCATCCCCAGAGGAAATAAACAGCAGAGCACGACATCATTTACATGGCATCGTTTTTTAAATAACACATAGGATTCATGCGAATGCCAAAAAATGGTGCATTATCGTCATTGTCCTGGTTTCTTTGCTTCACAAAGAACCTAGGCCGAGAGGGTTTGTGAACACCTCATTTTACGACCCCCCCAAGAATCCTGAAATTTAGAAAAACGAGCACGCATGCATGCACAAGCATTCCTAGATGCGCACTTACCATGTATACTGATACTGGTCAAAGAATAAAGCGAAAAAGACACCTGGATGAGAAGTTACGAGAATTACAAGAAATTGCCGAAATCGAAAACCGTCAAAACTCTTGGAAACTTGTGAAAGGATAGTTTCCTATTTATGATCATCATAAAAATTTGGGGATTGTTATACATTACCATAAGGAGTAGCATACTCAAAAAACAACTTGATCCGACGGTCGGATCTCCAAAAAGTCAGAAAACTAGGAGTTCATTTCGGGTGATCAAATGGAGGCCTTCTCGACGTCAAAATGATCTGAAAATTGGTTAGTATATAGGTATTATTGTGGGGAAGAACATATTCAAAGTTTAGATTTTTTCAGATATGGGACCATCAAGAATTAATTCGTCTATCGTGTAATTCTAGTCGAAATGTCCTTCGTAGCAAATTAAAGTGAATAGGGGCCTTACCGGATTCTAATCGACCTCAAATTTGGAAAACTCTAGAAAATATTTGGAGGGAAAACATATCCAAAATTCAGGAAAATCCAACGGTTAGCAGTTTACTTGTCGTACAAACAAGTGACCTTATCTACAAGAAATACCTTTCCTACGTGGGTGCAAACTATTTGTACTAATCCGAGGAGATCGAGTCCTTTCCGAACTCCAATCGTCTTAAAATTTTTACAGGATCTATAAGACATATATTTTCAATCCATATCCAAAAATCAGTATGATCCAACGGTTAGAACTTTACTTATTGTACAAACAAGTGACCTTATCCACAACAAGTACCTTTCCTACGCTGAAACAAACTCTTTGTACCAATTAGAGCACAAGGAGACCTTTCCGTACTCTGATTGACCTGAAATTTTAAAAGAATCTAGAACACTTCTATATCCAACACATATCCAAAAATCAGCATGATCCAACGGTGGGAAGGCTTTGCAATAAGCTCTAAAAGTCCTAGTTGCAATATATTTTCTTGATCTCCAAGCATTTTTTCAACTATAAATAGACCTTCCCTCCATTCATATTTTTCACCAACATCGAGGGAATTTCATGGTACACACCAAGGGACCCTTATTCTCTCCCTCCAAGAGAGCTCAGGTATAATTTTCTCTCTTCTTTTATTTATTCGTTAGTTTTATAATTCAGACTCTTGCTGAATAATTTATATCACTTGATAGCTTTTCAAAACCCTTTTTCAAATTATTTTTCAAAACCAAAGGCGTATAATAGTATTATTACTTTCTTACTTTTTCAAAAATCCTGGATTAGTGGCATTGTTATACGAAGGAATGGATAATCGTTATATATTCAATCTAACTCATAGATTGCGGTGTATATGTGATGAATACTCAATTATGAGAGCACTATTACCATCTATACCGGTTTAATCAATAGACTATGGTACACGATCGGTCAACTCGCCTCATATAATATCGAATATAAGATTCAACATCGAATAAGTTTCCGAAAAGCCCAAAGTTTTACAAAATCACTTGTTTCATTGCATCTACTATTGTCAAACTCTCTTTTCCAAATCACACACACACACACACACTTATTTTTAAAATTATTGGCGAACTAAGAAATACATCGTTTTCATTCCATTCCCAAAATCTCAATTTTTAAGGCAAGTACAAAAAGTTGTAAAGTAATAACAATAGCATGCAAGAACTGAATTATAACACACGCATATCTTACTCAAGAGACCGAAAGGGCAAATTGGGTACCTAACACCTTCCCGATTCGTAACTAAATCCCCGAACTTTTGAATCAACTAGGTTTGCATACATTGTGTATAAGAGGATATTTAGTCCATAAATCCGTCTCTTTTACGCAAACCTTTTTTTGTTTGTTTAGTAAAACAAACTGGCAACTCTTATTCTTTTCAAAATCGATTTTCAAAGTAACACGGAATAGCCGCCCACGAGGACCTCGAGCATCGAGAACGCTGGTTCTCACAATAGTGGAGCAAAATATTTTATATAAGGCATTTTGTCCTAATTCGTAAATGTTTAATTTTGCTCACAAGCAATTCCAAGTTCAACACTTGGAACTAGCAATTTATTTAAACCTTTTCATTCAAGCCTCTAATATTCTTAAAGCTTTAATTCTAACTTTTATCCAAGCTCATAAAGTAAAATTTAATCCTAAAAAAAATATTTCACCCCCAAGTAGGATTGTTATAGTATTATTATTATAAAAAAAGAAGAGAAAAATGAATTGTTTAGTTTATGACCGTTTGTTGAAAATAGAAATAGTGAGACTTAATATGATAGAAAATTTAGAGATTAGTCATTTATTTAAAGAAGAATTAAAAATGGTGAAACATGAAGATAATAGAACTTTAAAATAACTTTTTGCTCCGATATTTACAAACCCTCCATCATGCAAGTTTTGCTAGCTACTACAAGAAATCACTTTGAATTGAAACTACAAATAATCAAACTATTCCCTAATTTTAATGGTTTTGAGATGGAAAATTCTTATCTTCATGTAAAAGACTTTTTTGAAATATGCACTACTTTTATATTTCAAAATTTTTCTGATAAATCCGTTAAGTTGAGTTTTTTCCCATTTTCTCTAAAAAAATAAAGATAAATCTTAGTTAAATTCTTTGCCCATGAGATTTATCACACGTGGGATGGGCTAGTAACAAATTTTTTTTCCTATGGTTAAAACTAATGAACTTAGGATAGAAAAATAACTGATTTTTGCTAAGAAGATGAGGAATTTTTTTAAGGCATGTGAAAGATTTAAAGATATACTACTTACATGTCTACATCATGGTTTTAAAACTTAAAAGACTTATTTAATACTTTTACACTGGCCTTTCACAAACTAATCGAAATATGATATAATTTATGAATAAGGGTAGTTTTCTAAGTCTAAATGAAAATGGAGCTTATCAATTCTTAGAGAGCATGTCTGAAAGTTCTCAACAGTGGGACTTTTCTAAGAGAGGAACGCAATCTCAACATAAAAATGGGGGAATTTATGAAATTCACGAAGAAGTGGAAACTAAAAGGTAATTAAATAATCTAAACAAAAAAGTAGAAGCTTTAACAATGGACTGTCTAAAACCCAGTCAACCTTGTGCAGAATGAAGTATGCTCTATTTGTGTTAGCCCTGAAAATGTAGCTGCATCGTGTTCATCTATGTTAGGATACACCGTAAATAATCCACAACAAGTAAATGCTATGCATGAATTTAAGCTAAATCACGTTCCTTATTCAAACACTTATAATCCCGAGTAAAGAAATCATCCAAATCATTCACGGTCCCAAAACTAATTAATAATATGGAAAATCAAAACATTAATCACCCCCATCAAAACCCATCAGGTTTTAGACTGCCTGCCAATCCTTTTCCTCCATAATAATCTTTTGTCACTCAACAAAAATTCTCCACATTATAAGACACTATTAAGACTTTCGTACAAGAGGTTAGAAATACTACTTTGATAAACATCCAAGCAATAATACGTTTAGAAAATCATATGGGTCAATTAGCTAACCAGTTAGCAGAACGAGAAAAAGGTGAATTCCCTAGTCAACCTATCCCTAATCCTATAAGTGCCATTAATAATAATGTTAATTAAATTCAAAATCCACCTTTTGTACAAAACCAAGGTCAAGACAAGTCAATGCAATGCAATCATTGCTCTTAGATTGGGCACCAGATTGAT
The DNA here is from genome assembly GCA_021464415.1 of Lonicera japonica. Classification (NCBI taxonomy): domain Eukaryota; kingdom Viridiplantae; phylum Streptophyta; class Magnoliopsida; order Dipsacales; family Caprifoliaceae; genus Lonicera; species Lonicera japonica. Next base: position 16,832,710 of record CM038465.1, read on the forward strand.
AATCAAGTTAGAATGCCAATAATTTATGAAGAATAAATAGAGGATGAAAATGAGGAAAGTATTCCTGAAGAGTCAAACACTTTTATGAAAGATTCCAATCCTACCATTAACCCTAATGAATCAAAAGAGTTAAAGTTAGAAAATTTGTGCCTAAACCTTTGTTTCCTCAAAGACTAAAAGATAATAGAAAGGAAGCTCAGTTTGAAGAAATTCAGGAAGTAAATAAGCAAATTCTTATTAATATACCCTTCCTAAATGCAATTAAGCATGTCCATAAGTTTCTTAAAGACTTAGTAACTCAAAAGATGTAAACTAACGTTCCTAAAAAGGCATTCCTAGCTGAACAAGCAGCTCCATAATTCAATGCAAAATTTCCATTAAGTATAAAGATCCAGGCTGTCCTACTATATCTTGTAAAATATAAGACTATCATATAGAGCGTGCTTTACTAGATTTTGGGGCTAGTGTGAATGTTTTGCCGTATTCTTTTTATGAGAAATTAGAATTTGAAAAGTTAAATTCTATACCTATGACACTTCAATTGCTTGTGAACTACATTTAATATTTCAGATTTATAGGAGAAGCAAGATCAAAGATGAACATGCCTCCTCAATCACTGTAATAATGAAGGAAGCTCTAAGACAACCATTCTAGCTCCACAGACTTGCTTCCTCCGTTACTATATATACAAAGCATTTACTTTATTACAAGCTCAGGCAATTAAGCATTGAATAGACGTGTAGAAAGCCAAAATCCAAGAGATTACCCCTTTTTAATATTCCATTATATTTCTAATAAACGCAATAAAGCTAATAGACCTAGAGAACGAATAGTTTATTAAGGGAAAAATCCAAGTAATGCTTATTCTGATAGTCAGGTTAGCCAGAGATAAATTTATTGTAATCAAAGCTAGGCCCAACAATTTTATAATTTATAAAGCATCACCAAGCTTTGAGCTCTTCCACAAAGGCGGACTAACTTTTATCTCCATAAGGGGGAACCTCTTCTCTAAAATCTCTTCTCGATTGGTTTTTTTTTTTTTTTTTGGCGCCACGTGTTATTCTCCTTGCCAATTCATCTTAAAATGCTACGAAATATTCAACTAGGTGGTTAGAAAGGTCGATTCTAGATTTTTAAACCAATACTTACTACACTAAAAACTAGATTTTATGACAGTTGATGTATTACAAAAAAAACCCAAAAAATTGGGTATACAAAATTAGTAGTATATGAAAATTTGAAAACTTATTTTGTTGCACTAAGATAATGTGTATTCTACTAAAAATACAAAAATTAAAATACATATGACTAGAGTGCTTTCATTTGTACATATTGGGTATATAACGGGTATAAAAGAGGATAAATGAGGAGAGTAGAAAGGTGGTACGTGGCATCAATTAGGGGTCTAAAAAAACAAGTGTCAAGAAAAAGGAGAAAGCTGGCATATGAAGAGTCACCTGGCCAAACAAATATCTCCTAGAAATGATTACTATTAATCATCTTTGTACTATATAAGGAACCATCTGGGACCACAAATTTCACAAAAAATAATTACTCAAAAAAGGAGGGGGGGGAGAGAGAGAGAGAGAGAGAGAGAGAGAGAAAGTCACATGTCGTGGGGTTTTAAAACAAAGAAGGTATGTCTTGTTTGTCATATATATATATATATGTGTGTGTGTGTGTGTGTGCGCGTGCGTGTGTGTATATAATAATAATAATAATAATAATAATAATAATAATAATTATTATTATTATTATTATTATTATTAATATAATATGTAAAGTACACATACTATTGATCTCATAAATAATAATAATAATAATAATAATAATAATAATAATAATAATAATAATAATAATAATAATAATAATAATAATAATAATAATAATAATAGTGTGTATTTTTAAGACAAGATACATACCACACTTATGATTACTTGATCCATTTTAGGGTATTTTAATGATTTAGTTATAAAAACGAAATAATAATAATTTAGAAATTTTGTTATGTTTCCAATTCATAAATCGATATTAATTTTTAGGATCGGGAATTTTGTATCAAGAAAAATTTTAAGTGCAGGAAGGTGAGTAGTACTTATTTTATATCTGAAGGCTTTAAAATATTATTGTGTATATTTACAATTCAGTTGTTTATTATTAACTGAGATGATATCTTTGAAGATGTCATATTTTTATTGAAAAACCACTTATATGATTTGACCTGTACTATCCTCGGGATAATTGGGTGGCATGCCGAATACCTGCGTTGTTCTGAACTAGTTCATTATTGGTCAATAATTTGATTGGAAAGTGAAATATTAGACCCCGTCACGTAATCTTTTGTTCTCTTTAAATACATTATATTACAACCCTTTAATTGGCTGCTTTTCGAAGATTTATCTTAAGGTTACTTAAATATCTACCAAATATTCTTATCTACGCCAAATCCAGATGTATACATACGTGATGATACATCAGACTCCCTACAACTAATACATAAGGAATCTTTTGCATATCTTTCTTTTCAACCTTATTTTAGGGCACCGGTTGAGACAAAAAATTGTCTCATTTAACAATGATAGTATCTCCTGAATGACAATCTTTCATGCCAGATCTAGTAAAAAACTCTTTCGATATATCTCTTTCATGATAACCCTAGGATACCCGACAATAATGACAATGTATCTGTATTCTTAATACAAAAGATATATTATCAACATAAAATACCAGGATCTTGCTCTTACTGAACTTACGATATACACAATCATCAACCAAATTTACCTCAAAACCATACGAGATAATGTCTTGATGAAGTTTGTGATACCATTGATGAAGTTTGTCATACCATTGGAAGTTTTTCAACATTGTCTTGATGATCCTATTTTGCATTTGAAATAATGTCAGAAATTTGTTCCTAATCATTGTCAATATCAGTACTTGGAATTTAAATAAATTTTTCCTCAAAGACAATGTTTCTAACTTTATCTTCCCCCGCAAACCCAATATCTTCAAGAAATCTAGCATTTTCCGTCTTAATAATGGATTTATTTGAGGAATTGCAAAATTTATAATCTCTCGATCTTTCAGTGTATCTAACAAAGTAACAGATAATTTCTTTATGGCCTTACTACAGCTATACAACCTATTTTAGCTACTGCTTTTATATAACACTGTTTAGAACATACGTTGCAGTCTTAAGTGTTTCTTCCTGGAGTCATTATGGTAGAGAAGAATGATTAATCACACTCCTTCCCATATCCTTAAGCTTATGTTTTAACTCTCAGCAATACTGTTCATATTAGGACTTCCTAACATGGTGTACTATGAGATGATTCTGCATTTCTCTAGGAATTTCACAAAGGTCCAGAACGTTGTTTACCTCATCCATTTTATCTACCGTAGTATTCACCACCGCGATTAGATTTCACGGCCTTAATTTTCTTGCCTAGTTGATTTTTAACTTCGACTATGAAAGCCATAACAACGTTTAAGGATTGTAACTTCTCATTAATTAAATATAGGTACCTTTAATAATTGTCATGAACATAATAAAATAATGTTAACCATTCCAGGAGGCCGTAGAGAACAGTTCACAGATATCCGCATCAATTAGTTCTAAGACAATTGAACTCCTCATGGCACCTAGTTTCCTTATGTTTGTCCATTTTCCCTTTACACATTAAATACATATTTTAAAATCTATTAAATCAAGGGATTTCAAGAATTTCACAAGGCTCTTAATTCTCTGTTTAGAGATTTGTCCCAAATGCTTATGCCATAACATGGAAGAATTCTTATCATTTAACTTATGCTTTGTATCATGTGAATCAATTTACAAGGTTTCATTACATGAGGTGATTGTATCCTTATATAAGTTATCAATTAAAGAACTGGTAGCAAAATATTTGAATCTTGAAAAAGACTAACTTTATTATTTTCAAATGAACAAGAATAACCATATTTGTCCAAATGAAAATATAAATTCCATCTAAATGACAGTGCCATATAAGTCTATCTCAAATCCAAAAAGTAATCAGTCTTTAATGATAACCTAAAATTCCTTAAAACCTCAACTGTAACTATTTCGCCACTGCCCTGATAGATGAATCTTTTAACATCAATTGGCTTTTGGCTCCATATATAACCTCTAAACACACTTATGTGAGTAATATCACTAAAATCTACTTATCAAGTAATCACATGTACATAAATTAAACTAACTATCGAACAAACATTAATGAAAAGTATATCATACTTTACACGCCAAGTGGCGTATTTGAAACATTACTATGTCTATCTTTCTTGCAGAATTAACTGATAAATTCTTTATCATATTTCTTTTATAATTACTATAGTGTTGTTCCAACTGCAGCTTCTTAACTTTTATCCTTTATCCTTTTCTTATCCTTTAGAGGTGTTTGCTAGACGAATACTTTTTTGTCTTTTATCGCAAAATCTTTTCTCGTTCTTGCACACCTTGAGATATGAGCTCATTAAGAGATCATTTATCCTTATAAGTATTGTAACTCACTGTAAGTTAACTACATTGTGCAGGAAGAAAAATAAAGAGCAGGATGCACGAGCAAGTCATTAGACAGCCTCAACTTAAGGGCCTTTAGTTTAAAGTGATATTAGACATTTTTATAATGTGCGTCCTTATGTTCCCTTTTCTTTATACCTTATTGAAACAAGACTAGTCAAAAGGTTACTTGCTTCAGTCATTTCGTTTTTTTAGCAAAAAGTTTCTTTAATTTCTTTAAGGAACTAAGTAGAATTTTCCTCATAAAGCCCCAAATTTTATTTTATTTTTGAATAGAAACGTTCTATTTCTAATTCTTAAAATTTGTGCCGTTAAGCATTGATATCAAATTTATGTTGGTAGATATATATATAAAACTTAACTAAAAATTGAATAGAAAACAAATTATAAAAATTACAAACTTACAATTAATATACATGTTATAACATATTAACAAACAATATATATGAATGACACAATTATCTAAATTATCAGTAGTGGGTCCTCATCACAAGATACCTAGCACAACATTGATATTTAATATTTGAATAGAAACATCAATTTGTAATTGGTCCTCTCAACGCAGTAATCAAATATAAATGGCAAATCTTGTCAAATAATAGGAATTTCTTTAGGCCGACGTATTATTCACATTGAAAATGTGATTGTCATATTATATTTATTTTCACAGGTGTACATATTATTCAGCCAAACAACAACCATCCTTTGAGCCGATTATAATTCGCATAAATAATGAATACACATATCTTAATATTTCAAAAACAAACAAATTTACGCGATAGATGTTACTTTGGCAACTTATCGTTTCAATTCATCTATTTTAAAATACAAGATGATTTGTGCTTCGCATTCTTATAATCTAAAAAAAAATAGATCGTCCATATTAATGAGATTTGTAAAGTACAAACATTATCTTTCGCACATTGATGCGTACTGCAATTTTGAATTTCTGGCAGTCTAGGAACTTACATACCCAGATGAGACTGTAATAGGTACTCTCAACACAAGAATCAAATGTTGGTAATAATTCCTATCAAACAATAAGCCTTTCTTTGGACTGACTTATTGTTCACATGAAAACTTAATAATTATTACACATTTATTCTCGCACGTGTGTTTATTATTTTGCCAAATAATAACCTTCCTTTTGGCCGATTATTAAATGCATAAATAATAACCACACAAATATCGAGAGAAAATAATGTCTATTATTTGGCCAAATAATAACTTTTCTTTGGGCCAGTTATTATTTGCATAAATAATAAACATTAATATCTAAATAAATAATAAGCTTGATCCAAACCCTTAATCACAATATATGCAAAAATAAAATTCTTTTACAAATAAATAATATATATGTCCTTTGCAAAAGGCTACTGTCATATATATATTAAACAAATCAATATATACATATATATATATATATATATATGTTAAAAACATATCACACCAACTGTTAAAAAATTCGTATGTGTATATATATAAACCAAACAAAAGTGTTGTCAAATCAAGCCATATATATATATATTAACCAAACATTTAGATAAATGTAAACCAACGGTAATATATATATATATACAAAGACACATAACAATCACATATATATTATATAAATAAATATATAAAACAAAGTCATGTCACATCAAACAAAAGACAACTTACGGCTAATTTTTTTTTAATTAAACTGTGTACAACCGCAGTCAAATCAAGTGAGGTTCTTGTCCTTTCGACATAATTTTTTTTTTCATGGGACACGCACCAAACAATCTTTCTATCCTAACTTTTTTTTAATCGAAACCGAAGAGATCACAAAAGAATTAAAAAAAATCAACATCAACAATAGCTATCTCGATATTTGACCCCTCATGTCAAAATATATTGATCCATATAATATATAAATATGCATACAGTTTAACCAATCCTTTATATATATACTAGGGTATACTCGTGCCGTCCGGCACGATAAAATAGAGGTCATTATAAAAAGTATTAATTGAATAAAATAAAAACATATATAGATTCAGTTAAACAAATAAAGAAACTGATGTCATGATATTTATGATATATCTGATACAAAAGTAAGTGACCACAATATATTTAACTGTCATTTATTGTATGCTTGAATATAATTGACCCTTTAGTGCCTAAATATGTGACCACAATATACAAAAAAGGTTACATCAGTATGTGACCTAAATATGTGATAATAATATACAAAAAAAATTGCCTGAATATATGACCGTAATATACAAAAAACTGCCATAATATTTTTGGATACAAAAGTATTCACAAAAAAGTATATCCAAAATCATATACAAAAAAAATTAGCCAAATCATAAATCATCGGCTAATACCCTTCTCCTTAAGCATCCTCAGCATTAGTCTACAAAATGTTGAGGTCTCTATGTCCACATAGCCTGGCCATTGTGCACCAGCGCGTATGAAAATCTACAACACATTTAAAAAAAACTATTCGATAAATATAATATTTTTAAGATAGATCGAGCTAGTATTAAGTCTTCTTGAATGCAGTTAGATAGAATGAGTATTCCAAGCTTAAAGTGTAAAAAGTGGTGAGTAGCGGTGTTGTATAATTATAGCTACAATTGTTTTGTATGACTAAGCTTATTAATACAATTTCGGGATGGGTATAAAAAACAAAGTAATATAATACTTACATTTATTCGGTTAACTTACCCGATTTTGTATTCCCCAGCCTCGCCTATCTGTATTGTTGATCCTCTTCCAGTCCGCAACCACATCATATATCCCAATCCTACAAATGTTGATATGCGTTCAAAGTAATTTTCAAGCATAATTTTATAGAATATTAAAATTAAAAAATGATATAAAGATAAAACATCACAAATAGTATACCATACATATGACGCATTATAACAAAACTTCGGAATAGATGATATTTGTGGTTCTCGTTGTATCTTCTGGCGGTAAAAGAATATCATTTTTAATACAATTGAGATTACATATGATGATCTAGTAAAAAAAATGCATAAAAGCAAATGGGAAGATAATAAATCTATTTAACGACTTTTAAACAATAATAATAAAACATGATCAATTCAAACAACAAAATGCATTCATTAAAGTGAAGTGCTTACCCTAACCTTAATATGAGTTAAAAAAAAAGAAAAAAAGAAAAAAAAAGATTGAAGAATTTGGTTAATAATGCCAAAGAATGGTTACAAAAGAAAGTACACAGAAAATAGATTTCAAAATATATGTTTATTTAAAGAATGTCTATTTGGAAAAAAAAATATTCCGTGTACTCATGTAACCTTTGAGAATCAAGTTTCCTAACCTTTGAGAATTAGTGCATAGCTATGTGGAGTGTGTACAATACGTGAACCTTTAAAAATTAGTGGAAAATAAAAGGGTCTTTAATGACCAATAATACATTTATTTAAGTCTCTTTAATACAAAATAATAAGAGATAGTTCTATGTTAGTGATCTCTAATTAAGAAAAATTAGTGGAAAATAAAAGGGTCTTATTATTATTATTATTATTATTATTATTATTATTATTATTATTATTGCTATGGTGGTGGTAGATAAAAAAATATGCATTCGATTCATGGCTTATGCTTTAATCTAAGCTTACACGTGATTAGCATTAGTGTTGAATTATAAAGTACCCGAACGGACCACTTTCACTCTTTGCATAAAAATTAGCAATAATTAGATGAAGGCCCTTGAATTGAATTATATTGATTCACGTGCAAACCCCATCCACCCATTTAATTTAATGAAAAAATAGAATGTCCTATTTGACAAATAGCACATGAAAATTCCAACACCACAACATATCATTTTAAATTAAGAGTTTCGTGTTTATTTTTTTAAAATAATATTTTAATATTAGCGAAAATTAAACTAATGCTATTTATTATGTTGAATCTTAGGGTGCGCTTAATTAAGTCAAACATGTTCTATCTAAACGTCCAATTTAATTCTATCTAAACGTCCAACTTAATTAAGTCAAACTTCTATCTAGTTCCAATTTAATTCTATCTAAACGTACGTAGCAGGATATTAAAAAAATAAAAACATGTTCATTCTATCTAAACGTCCAATTTAATTTTTAACTTTTAATATAAAATTATATATTTGAATGAGTACATAGCAGAATATTTTATTTTTTGAATTATTATTTTAAATATTTTAATATATATTTTATATATAAATCTCCAAATCAATATATATTTTATATATAAATCTCCAAATATATTTGAATGAGTACGTAGATCACAGATTTATGTTCATATTCTAAATGTAAAGGGCCTTTTAATATATATTTTATATATTTGAATTATTATTATTATTTTAAGTATACGCAGAAGTTCCAATTTAATTCTATCTAGTTCCAATTTAATTCTATCTAAACGTACATAGCAGGATATTAAAAAAATAAAAACATGTTCATTCTATCTAAACGTCCAATTTAATTTTTAAATTTTAATATAAAATTATATATTTGAATGAGTACATAGCAGAATATTTTATTTTTTGAATTATTATTTTAAATATTTTAATATATATTTTATATATAAATCTCCAAATCAATTATATATTTGAATGAGTACGTAGAGCACAGATTTATGTTCATATTCTAAACGTAAAGGGCCTTTTAATATATATTTTATATATTTGAATTATTATTATTATTTTAAGTATACGCAGAAGTGGCTCAACCACTTCTACCTCGATCAGAAGTGGCTCAGAATTAAGTACATGCAGAAATGGAAAAGAGCCAAAATATAATAAAAAAATATTTGTGTATCATCATCACATAATATAAAATGCTTATATATATTACTGTGAAGCTATTGGTGATTGTGGAGTTGGTATAGTACTGTGTAGGCCATCTTCAGGACATGTGAAGCTATTGGTGATTGTGGAGTTGGTATAGTACTGTGTCAAACCACGCGCGTTAGAGTTGGAGTTGGTTCAGGACATATAAATTAAATATTTTTTTTCTTCAAAATAATATAGATATACGTATGAAAAAAATGGAAGAACCGGAAAAGACGGTGCCAGAAAAACCGAAAAAAATGGAAGAACCGGAAAAGTTGGTTCATGAAAAAAAACTTTACATCGATAGAGAGAGATGACAGACAATGCAGTGAAACAGAGGCCAGAAAAATGAAATGACGGTGCCAGAAAAATGAAAATGAGAGCAAGAGTCACCTTTTTTGGTGCCGGAAACAGAGGCTATGGAGGATCGAGCTGTCACCGGCGGAGGGTGCGACGGAGGAGTAACCGGAAGAGGGCGTGTTCTGTCATCCATGGAAGATGGCAGATTGAAGATGGAAAAAAGGAGAAGAGTAGAAGAAAGAAAGAGTGGTAAAGTTAGAGAGAGAGAGAGAGAGAGTAGTAAAGAGAGAGAAATAGAGAGATTTTCACGTGTAAAGAGTGAGAGAAAGAGAAATTAGACAACTTTTTGGTCTAAAAGTGATTTTCACGTGTAAAGAGTGAGAGAAAGAGATTTTCACGTGTAAAAGTGGTGTTGTAGAAGTGAGGATAAAAAAATAGATTGAGTGAATGAGATAAAAATTGGGTGTATATTTTTGGTGTGAGTTGATTTGACATCTTCATGAGTGTATAAAAAAAAATCTAAGGGTGGATATTAAAGCACACCATAATAGATAGATTTTCAGCCATTTGATGCTTATATTTTTTGAGATTAAAATTGGTCAACTTTGGTGTTTTATAATATAGATATATATATTAAATTCTTAATGATTTAACATGAACCACTTGTTGGAATTTAATCACTTAAATCATCGTGTCAAATCATCAAGATCTAAACTAAAATAATGAAACTGCATACCTGGATCCATGATAAATAAATGCAGAATGCGAGGATCGATCACAATAACAACACGGATCGAGCGGGTACGAGGTCTTCCTCAACCAAATCACTTTGGTATTTTGATGGGAATTTTTGGTTCTCTTCCAGATGGGGAGAAGAGAGCCGTAGTTTGATTTAGTATATTGGGGACCATAACCCTAATATTTACTTTATATACAGTCTAGTTAGAATTCCCATAAAATCTTAACAAGCCCAAACAAGGCATCTGCACATTTGGCCTACATTTATTTGAGTAGTCTATGGGTTTAACTAAAAATTAATTAAACCACTAAAAATTAGCCTATTATTTAAATAGAAAATATAATTGAAATATTATAATATATTGCCTACACAAATTAGAAAATATAAATTTTCCAACATGAAGATGATGAAGCTATAAGATCGAAGGAAGTTACTAATGGCAGAAAATGGCTACGCGCGGGATGAAAATGGCTTTAACGAGCTTTGTGATTTTGAGTGATCGATATGAGGTTTTTGATTTTGAATGAGAATTTGGGTGATGTTTGGTAAGATTGAGTGAGAGATTTTGTGTGTGAGAGAGTGAGAGTAGTGATGGCTGCATATATTATGATGAATTGATCTGTCATTTAGGGCTTTAGGAGATGAATCTATATATAACATTGAACTATGTGGTTTTGGTTACAATTTTACAACTACTTTTAGCTGTCACACATTCAAAATATCTTATTGTAACAAAAAATAACTCATGTGATTACCATTGGCTATCACAAATAGTAATATCCTTTGTAAGAACCAATAATAGTAAAAAAAATTCAATAATATAACTCTTGAGACTGTAATTAGCAATCATAATTGGCAGTCACAAACTTAGCGAGTTCAACTATCACAAAATCCAGTTTTTGTTGTAGTGCGTCACGTTATCAAATGGTTTATGTGCAACATGAAAAGGGTTCGAACATTAAAATATGTTTTTCCCAAACCTTTAGATCACCACTTGAACCATAGCATTATTTTCCACCTTGAGCTAAAAGAAACAAGACAAAATAAAATAACATATATATTAGGCGAACATTTGAATTTTTTAAATAGCCAAGATATCTTAACAAAACTATTAATAAAACATAAAGACTTTTAAATCTGTAAAATGTGTAAAGGATAAAAGACTGTGTGGTTGAAATTACAAGATGCTTTTTGGTGAATAATGCATTTGAAAATTTGAGTTACTCATTTTTTAAAATAAATAATACACCCTTCATTTCAAATCCATAGTTGTACTTCACTTTGATACTTAAACTGTCTTAAATCGTAATCCCACTTTGAATCATTTACTTTTTAATGCAATTTATTTTCTATCCACAAAGGAAATAGAATTATCAATTTTAGATAAGCTTATGGTTTGTCAATTTCTATTTGTTATTCATACGGTTTTTCTTTCTTCTATAAAGTGCATAGTGGCAGACCCAGGATTCTTCCGAGAGGGGGGCTAATATTTATAAAAAAAAATGTTCACAAAGTAAAATTATTTTGTATAATAAAAAAATATAAATAAAAAAAGTTCAATTACATAAAAAAAATACTTAAGTTCATACACTATAAAATATTTATCGGGAACTTGATTATTGTAATACCCTTAGCCTTATTTTGCTTTTAAAACTCTCACCTTATTTCGTGTAGTTGATAAGTTGTATTTCGGCTAGCATTCTTATGATGTAATTTACCTACTTGTAGTTTCAAGCCTTGGGCATGTTGTTATAGTGTAATTAAGTTTGAATGATCAATCTTTTTATCATTCGGGTGGTCCGAATTGAAAACGAGATCTTAAACGTGTGTTTTGATTCTACGCGATTTATTTAATTTTGGCCAACTTTGAGAGGTCATAACTTTTTCATCCGATGTTCAAATGACTCCCCGTTTGTGGCCAAATCTTCCGCTCATTCCCCTCTACAAGTTTCATGTTTGGCCCGAGTCAAGATTTAGACGTTTCGAGGCTCATTTTGGGCTCCTAAGGTGACAATTTGTAGCAGCAATCACCATGATCGATCATGGAAGACCATGATCGATCATGGGAAAACTAGAGCACTCCAAAACACTTCATGATTGATCATGGGGGACCATGATCGATCATGGTAAGCCTGTAGGTCGATTTTGACCACTTTTGACCTGAAAACTCACTTTTTTAACCCACTTTCGACCAAAACTCTCCAAAGGAGAGTGAGAGAGTTGAGAGCAACCTAAGGGAGGATTCTTTGGAGCTTGGAAGACATCCAATCCATTGAGCCACGCTTTGGCTTCCAAATCTTCTTCATCTCCCTCGTCTTCAACCTTTCGCACCTCTATTAAAGCTTAGCGAAGCTTTAGGGTTTCAATTTCTTGGGGAGAAGACACAGCCACACCATCATTTTCGGAATTAGAGCTTCGTAGAGGTAGGAATCTAGTATCAAAACTATTTTTCTACCTTGTTATGGTTTGATTCTCATTATACTACTTATTTGTTCAAATACCCTAAGTTATCTACACATGTTTTGGGTGTATGGTGAGATCATGATGTAGTGTTTAAACTAATGATTCTAGTAGCCTATATATTGCTTAAATAGCATGATTCAACAATAAATTATTGTCAAATACTTGCCTTTCACTAAAACCCCACTTGGACAAGATTTTATACTGATGATTCTTGCTACGCATATTTATATAAACTGATAATGGTCCAAGTGGTTGGATTTCTTCATGAAATACTTATTAAACGAATTGTTCTACTTACTGAGATGGTTTATACTAAAAATCTCATGTTGAATACGTTACGAGTTTTATGTGTGATAATTAGTTTGCCTAAAGGCTTATTGCTAGCGCTAGTCCATGATAGGTCCCAGGTTTGTCTCTAACGATTGAGACTTTAAGTTGGGACAGAGAGACCCTGGGTGCAAGACCCGAAACCGTGCACGAAAAATAACGGGAGGCCCTGCTGCCGCGTGGTTGAAAGGCCATGAAATGCAGACCTGGTTGTACGCTTGGATAGACGCGGTTATCGTTGAGATTTGTGATTCGAGAGTTCTGGGATAAAGCCCGTAACAGTTATATTACAAGGTTGATTGGTAGAAGCTACTTACATATGTGTGTGTATATAACGGGTAAAGAAGGCCTTACTTCTTTTTCCAAATTTAATTTATTGTACGGTTCCCACTGAGTCAGTTTGACTTACTCCTACTATTTTCTGTATAGGTACTTCTATAGGTTCGTCGGGAAAGGGGAAGAGGAAGGACGATGCTTTTTAGACTACCTCATTTCCTACTTCATAGTTAATTGAAGGTCCTTCGAATGGAAGGACCATTGATCTTAAAATTTTGTTTACACTAGCGATGTGATATGAAATATGTATATTTCCTCTATGACTGATATGTAAATTAAGGATTGTGGACTTATGATTTGGGACCTCGTTAGAGGCTTATCACATATACTTTATATGATATGGTTATGATGTGAATTTTAGTTTCATGGATATAATCACTGCTTATTATTCTATGTTCTTTTTATTTTGGGTCGCTGTCGAGTACGACTCCGTGATTAACCAAGTCCCGGAGGGTAAATCCTCATAATGGGATTTGGGCAGCACAAGTTAGTATCAGAGGCATAGGTTTCTTTTCCTTTCACCGAGAGTGGGGTGAAATAGGAAATTCGATTTTGTGTTAATTATATCCATTCTAATTCATCGAGATTGGGAGAAACTCGAGGAGCTAGTTTTCGTTTCTAGCGTAGTAGCAGAGGGACTAATGGGTTATATTATAGTCAATCGCAGCGCAACGGATGATTATACTATAAATCATTAGTATACTGCCACTAATTAGAATCGAAACAAGATGGCTAATTGGGTTCTACCCAAAAAGTTTATTTCTTATCCCTCGGATGTTCACTTCGTCTTTCAATTCTATGTTACCCTGTGATACTTGTTGTACTAAACATCTTTTGCTCTTCCTATAGAATGGGACCAAAAAAAGGAAGTAAGAGGCCGGTTTATCAACATGACAATCCGGGTGAGGGGAAACCATTGAGAATTAGGATACCAGGGGTGGTTCTAATCAAGATTTGGCTGCCCGGTTGAAAACTATGATGAGTGGGTTTCTTAACAAACTCACCGGTGTCCTTAAGAACAATCATGGTACTACTAGCGTGTCAGTCCTAGTCGCACCCAAGCTCCTAGGAACACCACCAATAATGATGAAGATGTGGTGAATGTTGAGCATGACCCTCAAGGAGGAGAGGGCGATGAGGTTTATTACCTTAAGGAATTTAATCGTTTACAGCCACCAAAGTTTGACCGGTCACCTGGACCCGAAGCCGCTGAAGGATGGCTCTACCATATCCACTCCCAACTCAGGATATTGAATGCCCCTGAGCAAATGTGGGTTAGATTCGCTTCTTTAAAGCTTGAGGGCAGTGCACTACGATGGTGGAGGTCCATTGGTGGACTTAATGTGATTGCTGGGTGGGCTGAGTTTGATAGAGCCTTCCGTGATAAGTACGTGTCTGATGCATACTGTAGAGAAAAGCGAGATGAGTTCTACAACTTGATTCAAGGGAGAATGTCAATTGAGGAGTATCGTCTTAAGTTCGAGGAGCTAAGCATGTATGTGATGGGGATTTCTGATCAGCAAAAGCAAGAGAGATTCCTCAATGGCCTTAGAGTTCAATATCGCCGTATAATGGGTTTCACTGAATTTTCCACTTACAAAGCTTGTGTTAAAGCGGCCCTTAAGCTCGACAGCCAATTTGAATAAACCGCCCATCTTATGGGACCAGCGAACAAAAAAAGAGGAAATGATTAGAGGGGCCCATGGGATAGGAACAAGAAAACTCGTTCTAGTTCAAAATCTTCTGGAGGAAACAACACTAGCAGTGGAGGTAGTAGTGGGCCACGTTCCGGGTGTTTTATCTGTGGCAGTCATGATCACTATCGTAAGGATTGCCCAAACCGTGATCGAAGAGAGGAGATGAGCCAGAATAGTGGACATAGCCGAGGTGGAAGCTGTGGGAGAGGCTAGTCGGGTATGCTCGGAAGCTGTTCATCTCAGTCATCATACCAGGATCAAACTCCGATCCAGGGACAATATCAAGGGAACTACCTATCTCAGCAGCAACAATCTACCTATCGCCCAAATCAACCACAGGGCCGGGGAAGCCAAGGGGGCTGAGTCTTCAATTTGACTCCGGTGGCGAGCCAAGAGGACCATACTGTGATGGAAGGTAGTCTCGTTCTTTTTAACACTGGTGTTAAAGTTTTATTCGATACTGGTGCATCTCACTCCTTCATATCAATTGCATGTGTTGTAAGTTTGGGTTTGAAACCAAAGAAGTTAGAAGTACCCATTAGTATTGGCATGCCTACAGGAGTTAGTGTTTGTTTAAGCCATCATTGCTCAATAATTATTTCCCTTCACTCCGACTGTCACATGCATGATAGTTTTCTTATAATCGACATGAGTCCTTATGACTTGATTCTCGGGATGGATTGGTTAACGAAGCACCAAGCCACGATAGATTGCCACGCTAAGAAAGTTATTGTCTCTCATCCTTGGAGTGAGAAAGTGGTCTTTTATGGAGAGAAATACAATCTATATCCGGTAACTTTTGCTCTTAAGAAGGAACAACGAGATTACATGGGGTGGTTAGCAAGCATAGTAAGTACCGAAATCATGCCGTTAACTCCTTAAGACGTCCTGGTCGTTAATAAGTTCCTGGATGTATTTCTGGATGACTTGCCCAGATTGCCCCCGCACTGAAAGATTAAATTCAGTATTGATTTAGTACCAGGAGCCACACCCATTTCTATTGCACCTTACCGTTTGGCTCCAGCAGAGCTAGGTGAGCTCAAGACTCAATTAAATGATCTTTTATCCAAAGGATTCGTTTGACATAAGTCTTCCCCATGGGGAGCACCAGTCTTGTTTGCCAAGAGGGCTGACGGGTCACTCCGTCTTTGTATTGATTATCGTCAACTCAACCGGGTTACCATTAAAAATAAGTACCCTTTTCCGCGTATAGATGATCTATTCGACCAGCTTCAAGGCTCTTATTTCTTCTCTAAGATTGATTTCCGATTTGGTAATCATCAACTGCGTGTCCGTGAGACGGATATCCCCAAAACAGCCTTTCGTACCCGCTATGGTCACTTTGAATTCTTAGTCATGCCTTTTGGGCTAACTAATGCACCGGCCGCATTCATGGACCTTATGAATCGTATTTTTCGACCTTTCTTAGATCAGTTTGTGGTGGTTTTTGTTGATGATATCCTTATTTACTCTTGTTCCGAGGCTGAGCATAAGAAGCATCTTCGTATTGCTCTTCAGATGCTTAGAAATTAACAGCTCTATGCAAAGTTCTCCAAATGTGATTTTTGGAGAGATGAGGTGAAATTTTTGGGACACGTCATTTCACGAGGAGGTATCTCTGTGGATCCTGCTAAAGTGGAGGCCGTCTTGAATTAGAACTGTCCCACTAATGTGTCAGAAATTTGTAGCTTTCTTGGGCTGGCCAGTTACTACCAGCGATTCGTCGAAAATTTTTCACGCATAGCTATTCCACTTACACACCTTACAAAAAAGGGTGTACCCTTCGTATAGGATGATAGTTGCGAAGAATTCTTTAATGAGTTGAAGTACCGCTTAACCATTCCTCCAGTTCTTGCCTTGCCAGAGAGAGGCTTAGGCTATGTTATCTACTGTGATGCATCCCATTTGGGTTTGGGTTGTGTCCTCATTAAACTTTAACATGTAATTGCATATGCGTCTCGTCAGTTGAAGACTCACAAGAAGAATTACCTAACTCATGATCTTGAACTTGCTACCGTTGTTTTTGCATTGAAGATATGGCGCCATTACCTATATGGAGAACGATTTGAGGTATTCTCCGATCACAAAACCCTTAAATATATTTTTACACAGAAAGATCTTAACCTAAGACAACGTTGTTGGATTGAATACTTAGAGGACTATGATTTCACTCTTCAATCATCCGGGTGAAGCCAACATTGTAGCTGATGCACTTAGTCGCAAATCACAAGGTTCCATTTCTGCCTTGAAGTGTTGCGAGTAGAGACTACTAGAGGAACTCCAGCGATACAATCTGGTGGTTCATTGGAGGCAAAATATAGCCTTCTTGTCTAATCTTATAGTTACTCCAATTCTGAATGACTAAGTAATTGCATGCCAAAGAAGTGATGAGATCTAGTAGAATGTTGGAATAAAATTTTGATTGTTGAGCAGGTAGAAAATGTCACCCTGGGTGAGGATGGAGGCCTTCGGTATAAAGGGAGATTAATAGTGCCACGTTCCAACAATGAACTAAAACAAACAATCCTAGCCGAAGCACATAATTCCCAGTTTACCATTCATCCTGGTAGTACCAAGATGTACCGAGATCTGAAACGTACTTATTGGTGGTAGGGTATGATACGTGACGTAGCAACCTTTGTTTCACATTGCTTGTCGTGCCAACGTATCAAAATTGAACACCAGAAACCCGGAGGACAACTTCAGCCTCTTCCTATTCCCGAGTGGAAGTGGGAAAACATTACTATGGACTTCCTCATGGGATTGCCGAGAATACAAAAGAAGCATGATGCAGTATGGGTAATTGTTGACCGACTCACTAAATCATCCCATTTCCTACCGATTCATGAAACTGATTCTTTAGAAAAGCTAGCAAAACTCTACGTCAATGAAATTGTTAAGCTCAATGGGGTACCATTGTCAATTGTTTCTGATCGTGACCCTCATTTTTACATCTCGATTTTGGGAAGCTCTCCAGCAAGCCATGGGCACGAGATTGACTTTTAGTTCAGCATTCCATCCTCAAACCGATGGGCAGTCAGGGAGGACAATCCAAATTCTTAAAGATATGCTTAGAGCATGTGTTTTAGACTTCCGGGGTAATTGGGATGACTACCTCCCTCTAGCCGAATTCTCCTACAATAAAAGCTTTCAAACTAGTATTAGTATGGCCCCTTATGAGGCCTTGTATGGCAGACCTTGTAGATCACCAGTGTGTTAGGTCAAAGCTAAGGAAGCTTAATTACTTGGACCGCAATTAGTTCAAGAAACCACCGAGAATATCAAGATGATCAAACAACGGCTAATAACGGCCCAAAGTCATCAGAAAAGTTACGCTAATAGGAAGCGTCGACCTTTTGAGTTTTAAGTGGGTGACTATGTCTTTCTTAAAGTCAAGCTTCATCATAGCGTGGTGTGCTTTGGAAATAAGGGAAAGTTGGCCCCGAGGTATATTGGACCGTTTGAAGTAACTCAGCGTGTAAGATTAGTCTCTTATCGTTTAGCCTTGCCCCCTTCACTGCAACATGTTCACAATGTATTCCATGTATCGATGCTTCGTAAATATGTGCCGGATCCTTCTCATATTGTCCCGACTGAAGAACTTGAAATCAATGAGGATGTATCTTATGAGACATGTCCAATTGTGAACACCCCAATTCACGACTATCGTGTGAACATTGGTTTTCTCATAAAACATGTATTTCACATTAGGTCTTGAGTCATCATGCATATAGGTGTTTATGTGCATTTTTCAAAGTGCCAGCCGCAACCCTCCAACCGTACGGCTACCTGCCAACCATACAGTTGGCACCCAACCGCACAGTTGGCACCCAACCGCAAGCCCTAACCGCACGCCCCAACCATACGGTTGGCACCCAACCGCAAGCCCTAGCTGCACGCCCCAGCCGCAAGTACCAACCGCAAGCCCCAACCGTAGGTACCAACCACAGGCCCCAACTGCAGGCCCTAGCGGCACCCCCTGTGGCTGGCTTCTTTTGGAGCGTTTTTTGGCGAAAATTTTCCTATAAATAAGACCCTTGGGGTCTCACTCTGAGGAGAAACACTGAATAAGTGTTTTTAGTAAGGAGAAACTCTGTCAAAATTATTAGAGAGTCTTTTTAGAGAAATTCAGAGAGAGAAAGTTTTAGAGAGAGAATTTTTAGAGAGAGGAAGTCTTAGAGAGAAAGTCTAGAGAGAGAAATGAGCAAGCAAGCTATCTTCATTCTTCTTCAAGCGCATCAGGTACATTTCTCTACAATTCTCCTGAATTTTAATTCTGCATTTAAATACTAGTTTTAATACAGAAAGTTAGATAACTTGCAAAGAAGTCCACTGTTTTCAAAATCAAGTCCTTTCTAAATTTTATAAGAAATCTAAAATCCGTTTTGACACGTTTTCAAAACAAAACAAAAATACAAAAATAGTTTCCAAACAAACAGAACTACGAGACTCTGATTTCATTCCACGAATGAATACGTAGGTGCTCGTAAAGCTCGAGTCTAATTTCAAAATATTGCTTTAAAACTAAATTTATAAAGAAATGACTATTTTGAAAACCATTCGAACTACTTGCAAGATATCTAAAATAGGAATTAAATACATGATCCATTAAGAGACTGAAAGGGCGAATTGGATGCTTAACACCTTCCCAATTCGTAACGTAGTTCCTGAACCCTAGCAAAGTATATTTTAAACTCTGGTTTCAAACGTATGAAAGATAATTCGTTATCGAATTGTCTTTTATATGATCTTTTATTTGTTTTTATAAAACAAACTGGCGACTCTACAAAACACATTTTCCTTTAAAACAAAAGAAACCGAGAAAGACGGGTCGGAGGTCCGGATGCCCACAGTGGCGACTCTGCTTGGGACGTCGAGAACTAAGCTATAAATATAATGGATCATATATTTAATTCCTATTATTTATTAGATATAGGATTGCAAGCCTTAATTTTAGGATAACATAGAAGCGACTTAGGTGGATACCCATCTTTATTTGCTAATTATGTGAGGAAAATCTTTTTCATAATTAAAATTGTATAAATTATCGTAACAAACCACAAAGCATTGATCAATAATGAACCACCATATTGTTATTTCGCACGCACTCATGTACCATCATGCATTTTTGCGAGTGTGAATTTTACCCTATCAACACCGGGCCCAGAGTCGTAATTAGGCCGTGGACTTGCAGGTCTGCACTAGCCAAAAGTGCATGGGACCACTCTCCTTGGCCAAGTACTTACCGAGGTATATAGAGTGACGAGAACACTCACGTACCCGAGATGTATATCAAAAGGTCCTTACACGTACCTGTGCTCTTGAGGTATATCGTAAGACTTGCCAAATAGGAGGGAGCCTTAAACCTTACCTCATTAAACCATGCTTGCATATAGGAGAGTCAACTTAGAACACAAAGTGTTTTCTGCATTGTTTTAATGACTAGCAATCGTGAGAACCTAGGCCCTGTCAATCATACCGTCATGGTTTTAGCAAGTACGACCGGAGGTTGTTCAACCTCCTCCGTAAAAATTCATGAGAACTTAAAAATCCTCGTAATTTCCCCATCGCTGGTTCCATGAATAAAGCAACTCATGAGGAGAGAACTTTCCGTGTTTTTAAACGATTTTTATAAAAATCTTTTCAAAATTCAGATGGTATGGGAACCCAAGAAATGTATATTCCTACTCTACCTCTGTACGGGGCTCTCAAGTTGTCATTGTCTAGTCTGTTTTCGATCTCACCTAAAGAAAAACTTTTTGTGTGTTTTAGCGTCTTCCCGATTGATGTATTCTTAAATAAAGTCCGGCAATTCCTAAATGATATATTGTTGTCTTTTTTCTGAGGGATGTTCGCCGTGGATTTGTCCTTTTCTCACCATCAGATATTCATCTAACCTGGCCTCTACGTGGGCTGGAAGAGATAGTACTGGGCGACTCGTCAGACCAGACTCCTCAAAAAACATGGATCAGAACACACCAAACAGGAATGGGAACAACCAATTCGATAATGCAATGAATCCGCCACCCAGTCCTTTTACCCAAACCAATGGGTGCCTCAGAATAATGCTGTGGGGGGTTTACCGCTACATCACACTTCACCTCTGAATACTGACCGGAACCTAGCCAGCTCGAGTGCAAACAGAAATATTCCAGTGCCCAATCCCGAGGATATGTATCGAATGTTGATGAATCTAAGTCAAAGTATGGTCATACTCTTGACAGACAATCAAAATACTCGTGCAAAACTAGAAGAGTTAGCCAAGGGACGTGTGTCAGAACCGGCAAGAGAGGCCCCAGTTATTCCACCACCACCACTCTCAGTCCACACCGAGGTACCACCTCCATTCGAACAATTGAACCAACCAAAGGCTATGCATGACCCAGTCAGTAATTGGTTACAACAAGATCCAATCGATCAAGCTCCTCCGCAGAAACAACCAACACATGAACCTTACTAGGATCCGTATTATGAACCAGTAAGAAAGCCAATGAGTATTCAAGGGGAAGGCCCATCACCAATGGAGACTTATCGAGGAGACAAAGATCTGTCCGAACTCAAGGAACAATTGAGAGCACTTACTCAAAAGGTAGCCGAGAGTTCGAATGACTTAACTCAAATACAAAGCTACAACTTGTACCCTGAAGCTCGTTACCCGGTGGGTTTCAAAATGCCTTCCATCCCGAAATTCACAGGAACTATGCCACCAGAATTTCATTTGAAATCCTATGTCAGATCGACAAGGATTTATAATATTGGTGAGGCTGAATTGGCCAATTCCTTCCATCTCACTCTTACGGGACTAGCCCAAAGTTGGTTTTTGAATCTTGAGAAACATCGTGTCAGATCATGATCCGCTATCGTTCAAGAGTTTGTATCGCAATATAAGATTAATGAATAGCTCAAGGTTACGAGGAAACACCTGGAAATGGCCAAGCAAAAAGAAGGCAAGAACATTAGCGAGTTCGTTACGAGATGGAGGGAATTAGCCGCACAAATGGTAGAACGTCTCGATGAGGAAGAACAGTTAAGAATGATTGTTAAGAATTTGAAGCCGAAAATTCGGGCTCAAATGAGGCATCAATTCTTTGGTAGATTCAAGCTTTACTTCACGTGGGTCATGAGATTGAAAAAGAGTTAACCAGGCAAGCTGAAACCAAGAAGTCTGCATCACAATACAAGAAGACTTCTACTTCATCCATCAATCAAGTCACCTCTTACGGGTCTTTTGGTAGGGGTTATTCCAACAATCCCTATGATCAAAGCTCTGCGAAGAATGTCGAAAATTATTCTGCACCTGGGTACCGTAACAACAATAACAATCCCAGAACATCCGACCAAAATCGATCATGAGATAGATACTTTTCACAGTTGCCGGGACCTTTGGGAAAGGTATTTGAACAGTTGAAAGAAGCTGGGATAATATATTCCATGAACCGAAGGCCGTTACCACAACAAATACCACCCCATTAGAATATGAACAAACGTTGTGAGTACCATAAAGGGTTCTGACACACTACAGACAATTGCATGGCCCTGCGATATGCTATTCAAAAACTAATTGATAGCAAAAGAATACCTGGTCCATTAACACCAAATGTCGCAAGAAATCCTCTCCCCAATCACTGAATCAATGCCATTGAGGAAGATTTGGATTTTCCGAATCCTGTATATTTGATTAAACCTATCGTGGATGTGGGAAACGTTGAAGTGTTGAAATTTGGCTATACAAAGCCTTCACCTGCTATTATCAAACATGAACCTGAGAAACCCCAGAAAGTTGTCAAGGAAACCGAAGATGAAACATTATTGGGATTATGCGTTGATGAAACTTCTACCCTGCAATCACAAGAAATGGTTAATCCAAAAGTCATGGGATGGATGGAACGAATGCAATTTATCCCCGGGCTTGGGCTCGGAAAACAAAACCAAGGAATTGTTTACTTTCCTCAATTCAAAGATAACTCGAGACGACAAGGCCTTGGGTATAACCGTGGAAAAGCAATAAGGAAGCGTGTGTACCAAAGCAAGTACCCATCACAAATAAATATGATTGCCTTCGACTGGAACAAAGTCTTTCAAGCTAAAAAGGAGGCACAAACAACCTCTATTGAACCACCTGAAGAAACAATTGATCCGGTAGCAACATGGGTTCAACAGTTGACTCGCTCTGGAAGGGTCTACCAACCACCAAGTACCAAGCAACCTAATGTTACCACTCCTTCCAAAGAACCGACAAAAGATTCGAAAGAAGGGCGTGTTGTGGAACAATTGAAGAAAACACGAGCCTAAATCTTAATATGGGGACTTTTGGTTGCATCTAACCCACACCGTGTGGCGTTGATGAAAATGCTAAATGAATCAGTCATTCCTTTCGAAGTTACCCCGAGTGAATTAACAACAATGATCGCTTCAATGGGGGTGCAAAAACAGATGCTCGGGTTCTCCGACGAAGATCTATCACCACTCGACCGGGATCATAACCAAGCTATACATATCACCGTCGTGGCCTATGGAATGTCTATACCATATATTCTCATGGATAATGGTTCTACAATTAATGTATGCCCGTTGAAGACTGCAGTCCGTTTAGGCATCGATTTAACCATGCTAGAAGAATCTCCGGTCACGGTTCGAGCATATAACAATACGAAGCAAGAATTATTGGGTTCTGTCATGCTGGATATGAAAATGGGACCGGCTACATTTACGACAAAGTTTCAAGTCATCGATATTCCATCAAGTTTCAATTTGCTATTGGGCCGGGTTTGGTTGCATGAAGTTGGTGCACTCCCTTCTTCCCTTCATCAAAAGATAAAAATCCCTTTTAACGAGGATGTCATTATCATTAAGGGAGATCCCAAAAGAACAATAGTGCCCAAAGACTCGCCTGTGTTGGGAATTGGTAGCCAAGACATCCAACTCAGGGGATTTTCATATGAACCGAAAGTGAAAGCTCTCACCACCCAAAATGTGAAATATCTACCTCCCGATGACATGTCAACAATAAACACGCGAATGATACAAATGATGAAGAAGATGAAATTCTTACCGGGAATTGGTTTGGAAAAATATAAAGCCGTGATTGCACAAATGATTGAGCCATACCAACAACCGAGTCCTCTTGCTTGGTTAAGGTATATGGGAGATGATAGCCGAATAAAAAGCACCATATTCGCCGATAACTCGTTAAATGGATGGTTTATGAAAGAGGGTGAAGACTTCCCTTATTGTGGATTTCAAGAACCGTGGGTTAATAAAGAAGGAAAAAGGCAACCGGGGTTAGAAATATTCTTCGAAGAAGATTTATATATAAGTGAGGGATTTACTCACACCTTCCTATCCCAGTTAAAAATCACCCAACCATCTGTCGAGCCGTTAGAAGAAGAAAACATGCTGGGAAATATGTTCGAGGTAATGGCACTTGAAGAAGATTACCTCAGGGACCCTGTACACCTCATACACCCCATCGAATAAAAGAAGAGAGGTACAAGAAGAAAGAAAATAATATTGATAGAGATGTATAGGAGTTAGAATGTATGTTATCTGTACAAAATGATATTTCTATCAATAAAATTGTCAATGTTTCCCCTTACTTTGATTCTTATGATGTGGAAATGATGAATGAGAATTGAAGAGATGAACAAAGAATACAACCCATGGAAGGGGACACTATCACAATAAATTTGGGTACCAGTGATGATAAATATGAAATAAAAATTGGGGCTGAATTAAATAATAATGAAAAAACGGATTTAGAAAATTTGTTGAAAGAATTCGTCAATGTTTTTGCTTGGTCATATGCCGACATGCCGGATTTGGATACCAACATTGTGATGCATGAAGTACACACAAAACCCGAATGTAAACCCGTCAAGCAAAAATTAAGAAAATTAATACCTGAGTGGTCCCTAAAAGTAAAGGAATAAGTGACGAAACAATTAGATGTTGGGTTCATACGGGTCGTTGAATACCCTACTTAGTTGGCCAACATAGTACCTGTACCAAAACCTAACGGAAAAGTGAGGGTTTGTGTTAATTATCGCAATTTGAACGCCACCTATCCAAAAGATGATTTTTCGCTGCCAAATATCGATCTCATTGTTGACAACACTGTAAATCATGCCTTAAAATCATTCATCGGCGGATTTGCTGGGTATAATCAGATCAAAATGCACCCTGATCATCAAGAAAAAACAGCCTTCATCACACCGTGGGGAACTTACTACTATAACGTCATGCCGTTTGGGTTGAAAAATGCTAGGGCTACATATCAACAAGCGGCAACTACTTTGTTTCATGATATGATCCATAAGGAAGTAGAAGTATACGTTGACGACATGATCATCAAATCCTTAAATCGTGTGAACCACGTCCCAACTCTTCATACCTTCTTTGAAAGGCTGATATGGTTTCAAATGTGCTTGAATCCTCAAAAGTGTGTATTTGGTGTCATTAAAGGCAAGATGTTGTCGTATATAGTCAGTAAAAAGGGAATCGAAGTTGACCCGGCAAGGATAAAAGCCATTCAAGAAATGCCAGTTCCTAAAACTGAGAAGGAAATTCGGGGTTTCCTCGGGAGATTGCAGTTCATAAGCAGATTCATTTCACAACTGACTCAAACATGCGAGCCAATTTTCAAACTGCTTCAAAAGAACTTTGATGGGCAATGGAATGAGCAATGCCAGGAAGCTTTTGATAAGATCAAACAATACTTGTCCAGCCCACCAGTCCTAGCACCTCCCCAAGTGGGCATTCCGTTGATATTATATATGTCTGTTAACAACTCGTCAGTAGGGGCAATGTTAGCACAACATGTGCTGAAAACAAGAATTGAGCAAGCAATATATTATCTGAGCAGAAAGCTTTCTCCAGGAGAACGAAATTACACGGCTTTACAGAGATCATGTGCTTCGTTGGTTTGGGCTACCCAAAAGTTGCGGCATTACATGTTGGCTTTTTCCGTGATCTTAATCTCTCATATGGATCCCTTACGATACTTGTTCGAGAAGCCGGTATTGACCAATAGAATGGCTAAATGGGTGTTTTTACTCTCAGAGTTCGATATCTCATACATAACCCAAAAGGCCGTTAAAGGACAAGTCATAGCAGAGCACCTAGCTGGAAAACCCTATCACCGATACCAAGCTAAAAGAATTTAAATTCCCCGATGAGGGTATCATGGAGATTACGAAAAATGACGAATGAAAAATGTACTTCGATGGTGCTTGCAATCGAAATGGAAATAGAATCAGGATTCTATTAATTTCTCCAGATCAGACCCATGCCCCTATGTCTTCTCGCTTGGAGTTTCCTTGTACTAACAACATCGCAGAATATGAAGCCTGTATCGTCGGGTTGGAAATCACTCTACAAAAAGGGGTTCGCAAGATCCAGGTGTTTGGGAACTCCGCCCTCATTATTCAGCAGATTTGAAAAAGTGGAAGATCAAAAAGGAAAAACTTGTACCATTTTTAGCCCAACTCGAAGAAACTTCCGAGAAATTTGATTGTATTGAATTCTTCTATATCCCAAGAACGCAGAACAACTTCGCTGATGCATTGGCTACTCTGGCTTCGATGATTGAAATTCCAGGGGAGAAAGAAGAAATCCATATCCAAATTCAGAAGCGGGCAAATCTAGTATTTTGTCTATCACTGGATGTTGAAAGTGAAAACAGGGTTGAACCAAGTGTTTGGTATTATGATATCTGGCAACTACTTAAGCACAATGAATGCCCACCAAATACGGATAAAGCCACTTGAGTCGCACTTCGCCGACTCACATCCCAATTCATCATTTGTGCGGAAAAATTATACCGAAGAAATGACGATGGTATACATCTTCAGTGCCTCGACGAGGAAAAGTCTAGAGCAATGATGGAACAAATCCATAGTGGAGAATGTGGCCCACACATGAGCGGTCATACACTGGCACGAAAGATAGTCTGTTAAGGGTATTATTGGCTGACAATGCAAAAAGATTGCTTTGAATATGTCAAAGGTTGTTATTAATGCCAAATATATGCCAAAGCACAGAAGCTCCCACCAAAAGATTTGTATCCTACGACATCTCCCTGGCCATTTTCCATCTGGGGTATCGACATAATTGGTAAGATCTCACTAAAAGGTAGCAATGGGCACGAATACATCTTAGTTGCTATCGATTACTTCACCAAATGGGTTGAAGCCGAATCCTACAAAGATTTAAATGCTAAGAAGGTAGCTCAGTTCATCTGACACAACATCATATGCCGATACGGGGTACCACATGAAATCGTATCCGATAATGGGACCATTTTGAAGGTGAAGCTAACGAGGTTATGGAGGAATACAGAATCAAATGCCACAAATCCTCCATCTACCGCCCGCAAACTAATGGGGTTGTTGAGGCTGCTAATAAGAATTTAAAGAACATTATTAGCAAGATGGTGAAATCCAGCAGAGATTGGCCCGAAAAACTCCCATACGCACTCTGGGGATATCATACCACTGAAAGAGTCTTTACAGGATCAACGCCTTTCTCCCTCACATATGGAATAGAAGCAGTCTTACCAGTAGAAATGGAAATACTCTCTTTACGAGTTATCTTGGAAAATCAAGTCACTAAAAGTGATTGGATAATGGCTCGATACGAGGAATTGGCAATGATCGACAAAAAGCGGTTAAAAGCTTCATATCAACATCAAGGATACCAAAAGCGTGTTGCAAAAGCTTTTAATAAGAAAATTCGAAATAGAGGCATCATGGTTGGAGATTTAGTACTTTAAGAAATCCGAGAACCGACTGCCAAAATGGACAAGCCCTTACATTGTCACTAAGATATTATTCGGGGGTGCCGTTCTCCTTACCGATATTGATGGCCAAGGATTAAACTCCCCAGTTAACCTTGATCGATTGAAGAAATATTATCAGTAAAATTGTACACACCAACTACGAAGACTTGAGCCCCCCCCCTCAAAAAAAAGAGAAATCGGGGAAACGTAGGCAACCTGAGATAAAATTTCAGGCCCGGTCTATTCCTTATAATCACATCCATTCGTTTTAAGACAGAAAGAGATTTTCCATACAGGACAAAAGAAAAACAGCCTACAACAAACCCACTTATATCATTTCCTACATCATTTTCATATCCTCTATCTAAACCCAAAATGTTTTCAAGAAGAAGCCATCCATAAAACCTAACCATCCCGAAAACCATCAATTAGTAGCAGAGTGGAGAATCCTCTCCCTCTTGAAGGCATGATATGAAGCAAGAACGGTCTCATCTGTCACTAGAGTATCTTCATACCTAAACCATCTTATCAGCATCGGCTCATACTCAATGGTCTGACGAACTCGATGCCATATATGCAAAACCACATCGGATCGTGTCACCTGGGTAGTATTGAACTCCGCACCATGAAATCGACGAGTATAACGACTAAACCACAAGCCTCGTAACGTCATCTCTAGCCGTGGGGTAATTGGGAAAGCAACAGAAGAGAAGTCTCTTAAAGGTAGAGGAACCCTAAGAGGGACGTTGAACTGCCTATTCAATCGCCCGGGTATGTAAAACGATGTCTCCCTCAAACCGCAAAATCGAAGATAGTTCTGCCCACCCATGCTCATGATCATGGTCCTCAACCTCCACTATGGAAAATCCCACCGTATAACAGACGCCAACTCCGAGAACCGAATGGTCCAGTCAAAAGATGTCAAACGAGAAGCTATAGCGTGATCATACGAAAAAGAAATCTCGGGAATCCCCAGGCAACCGCGGCTCCAAAAATCGAAATCTCTCCATCAACCACATGTATAACAGAAGTGGGCTACCCAAAAATACCTCATTCTGGCCCTGTACCATCGCATCCAAACCATTTAGTGTCTTTGTTAGCAGAATCGGAGTCACCAAATGTCGATGCCTGGCCTCCGATACAACCAAAACAATTAGAGGGTCAACCAAAATAGCATCTCCCGTAAACAACAGCATATGAGAAAAAGCACAAAGGAGACATACCGCAGTCCATCCCGAATAAAATGCCGGGTCGAAGCACTACTGTGTGAAGAACTCCACTATCCGACCCAGGTGGAGCTGTCCCTCTACTATCATCACCTACACTCGCCCTCTCGCAATCCCAAGAACTCCGCTAACATTACCCGGGGGCTCCTGCTATCTCTCAAAGAAGCTAGTGGCCAAGCTACATCCTGCCGCATCAATACGGTGAACTCCTTGATAGTCGGACACAACTCATCCAAATCGATAGTGAAGCAATGATCCTTCGATTCCCAGAAATCCACTATCCCTCGTAAAAAGGACCAGTTGATCTCATGAGTACACCAACGATGCAAGTGGCTGAGATCACCCTAATTCAGACCACAATCGGCCTCAGCTAGAGCAAGATAATCGGTCAAGAGGGTAAAGCCAGGACGGGTACGAAAGGATGACATACTGACAAAAGAAGAAGTGAAGCTTTTTTGAAGGAAAAAGGTGGAATGGATAAGATGTGAATTGAGAAAAAGGGCAAATTCGCGCATTATTTATAGCACTGTACATACCAACCGCACGGCTGGACCCCAACCGTATGGCTGGCTCCCAACCGTACGGTTACCCCTTGCGGTTAGGATGCGGTTGGCCCTTACCCTTGTTAATTTTCCAACTTTTTTGGAACTTGTTCCAATCTGTCATGACAAAGATATTGCCAAACATTATTTAAGAAAAACGATCCGTCATTTGCATGCATATAGGTTTGATAATTACTTGCCAACATATTTACTTAACCATTTTGCACAATCAAATTCGCAACAAATTTTTCAAAACACGTAACATCACACACAAACATACTTTTTTCCAAAATAAACACTTTATTTATTAATAAATTAAAACCCAGTCACAAACACATATATTTCTAATTACTAAATTAAGAAGTTCTTATCAAAAAACCTAACACCAGAACTAAAAACCATCAAACCATCAAAAAGGAACCATCACACTAAAAGCATCAACACTGAGGAGAAGGGGGATGATCCATTGTACCCGGGCGCTTCGCCTCTGTTTCACCAATGCCCTCTGCCGGACTGTCTAATGTTGTACGACCGCGGCCCTGAGGTGGAGGACCGAGCCTAAAAGTTCGACTTGACTGCTGCATAGACTGAGAAGGCACCGCCGATCGGGAACGTGAGCGAGATGGATGGTAGGTAGCAGTCACGTCACCAGCCAAACGCTGGCTGTACTTCCCCATATACTCCGTCGGGAAAGAAGACACAAAGGTCAACAATCCGTAGGCGTTGAAGTAGCTCCTCAGCAACTCGGCTACCTCCCGAAGCCGGAACTGACCCATCTGTCAATAACAATCATGAGATACATCATTATTCATAAACACCACGAAATATAATATGATTTTTACACTTATTAAAATCATACCTTCTCGTCTGAGACATGAGCCAATGCGCCCATTTGCTCATCATCCACCGGCACATCAGGAATCCGATACTGCTTAAGCTGCACAAAATCCATGTAAAGAATATCTCTCGGGTATTCGGGGATCGCATAAGATGTCGACGCACCACCGGCATGTGACGGACCAGCCTCGGCTCCACCAACTCCTCCACCGTCCGGGGGGTGTCTTTATCAGTCTCCTCCATCCTCTCCAACTCCGGGGCCACTCCCTTTTCCCTTGTCACCTCCCTCACCCGCCGGAGCCTGACCAATACATCTATCCGCCCCCAGTTGAGCTGCAAACTCTCCCACATCTCGAAGAACAATGCCACGAGCAGCACCCGATGATGGAGTAGATAATGAGTAGGGCCTCAAGCCAACGGACCCAGCTCTAGGAGACTCCACAGGTGTACGCAACAATGGCGAGAAAGAAAAGTGCTGCGCCCAATCCATGTCCCCCGAACCATACATGGGCGATGAACCCGATACAGACCCACATCCTGAAGATCCCCGTCCCTCCGGCGTCCTTAGTAGCTCCACCACCTGCACTACCGCCTCTGCGGACATCTGAGGTGTCCTCCCTGACATGGCTGTTGGGATGGGCAGCCTCGATACCGAACTCCTATCCCCTCTCGGGCTCCTACCTCCTCTCACCCCTCTCCCCCGACCAGGTGATACAGCCGCTGCCGCAGGTCCTCCCTCAGCCACTCTAGGCTCCGTAAGTGCAACCCCACCATTCCTATTCCCCAACAGCACCTCCTCCGATGCCTCCTCCTCTTCTCCTTCCGTTGGCTGCGGCTCTACCTCTCTCTCTCTCTCTCTCAATTCGGATCCTCGTCGTCCAAATCCGCAATACCCTTAGCCCACCTGTTCGGGGCCGACACAGGTTGATGCGGCACCCGCTCGGATATGTATAGCTATCCTCGGATAAACAACATATCCCATCCAATAGCCGCGTACCTCGCATAAAACACTTGTCTGCGCAACCCCTTCATCTCCCTCATCAAGTACCGATGCGCGAACAACTCATAATCCCCCTCTAGTAGAAAACACTCACACAGAACCCCAACAAGAAAAGCCGCTCGCTCCTCCACAGACAATAACCCTGGCCCCCTCATCGCAGCCAGAGGCCATGCCGGTACTATCGCTCCCAATGCCGAGGTATGCTAACGGATCACTCGCTCCCCCAAGTAAAACGCAACCCCATACTTATGCGCAAAAAGCCGTCTCGAACGTGCCGCCGCCAACACATCTGCATACCACCACTACTGGGTCACGAACGCGGACCATGGACTCTACTGTACCTGTTTTGTAAAAATATAATAAGTTAAGTTTTTACAAAAGTCACTAAATTAATTTAACTTGATCATACATTCTCTTACCTGCTCGAATTGAAGCCCGGACACGTCACCCGCGCTCAGATCCAGTGTCATATACCGATATACTCTAACAATGTTTCCACTATAGAATAATCGAAATAGGGGAAACTCATCAGCATGTGTAGCGTGCAATTGAATCTGCCCTATACCCTGCAGGGTATGAGCTATTAACCACATATGTCACAAATCATTACATTTTTATTAAAGCCACATATTTTATTTATAAAGAAAAAATTACAGATATAAGTTAACAAAAATTACCTCCCAAAGCATGACAAGCCCACGATGAATGAGCTCCATATGCCGACACACCAAATCTATCGACTCGTATAACACAGCCAACACGTATCCTCCCCATGTAAATGTGTACAACTGGTCAAAGAACCTCAGATACGGAAACCACCATAGCCGCAGGTTGTCTCTGCCATGTGCATAGAAGAAGTCGTGCAGCAACAACAACAGAAAGCACCGTAATAGCTGTCGCACCTCCTGACGTGTCATCGGCCCGTCTCTAAACCTCTCACTGTCCGCCTCAATATGATGAACCATCGCCGTATGTGGAATCCCGTCCGCTACAATACGACTAGGCCTCCACCCTAACGCTGCTCCCATACCATCTAACGTCACTCGCACATGTGAGTTGGGTGACAACGCCTGTCCCCCAAACGGCAACCCCGTCAACACAAATGTATCCTCAAGGGTCAATGTCATCTCTCCCCAACTTCAATGGAAGGTGTGCATCGTGTCCCACCATCTCTCTCCTAACATCGTCGGCAAACTCACCGAAAACTGAAACTCCCCACCCGGAAACACCTTTATAAATCGCCCAAACGGGGTCGCACTCAAATATGCCCTCACCAACAGGGGTAGCTGGTCTCGGAGCTCGGGAGCCGCACGTGTGATGCCACCGCAACGACCAATCCTCTGTTACACCACAGATTTCAAATAAATTATATAGTTCACTCTTTCACAGTTTTAAGTTAATACTGTGTAATAATTTTGAAAAATACACTATGTTAAGTATATCTACCATGGCGAGTAATTATTAAATCTATCACATTTCATGCATACCATGTCATTTCATTTTTGCTAACAAATCAGTTAAATAAGTAAAGTATTGAGAATCAAAGCATACCCGAGTTCGGCGATGGATCTCGTGGGCAGCGGGCTCCATCAGCAACCACTCCGTCCCTCTCTCTGTGAGATCAATGGCATGTCACGGTACATCGCTCACTGCAATGACCCGTTTGCCCCCAGTGGCCCCTCCCATGCCACACCGTCCCAGTCATCATGATGTGGCGCACAGATAAGACGCCTATCCACAGTAGTAGTAATAGCCTCCACCTCATCACCCGGAAGATGCTCCGGCGCCTCCCCGCCCTCTGGTGGACCCCCCATCATCATAATCGCAAAAATTGAAAAAAAAGCCTCGCAAATACCATCCTTAATGCTACTAGAGAACACTCGCTAAATGTTTTTGAAAATCAGAAATTTATATGCTAGAAAGAGAAATCGCAAGTGGAAGTGAAGAGAAATGATCAAAACAGGCCACTATTTATAGGATCCTGTAGCCAGCCGTAGGCTAGCCAACCATACGACTAGTCCCCAACTGTGCGGTTGACTGCCAGTCGTACGGCTGGGGGGTATATACCCTGCGGCTACCACCTCAATTTTAAATAGATTTACAAAAAAAGGGGGGGGGAAGAAAAGACAGACTATGAATCAACTTCTCCTGATACAAAGGACTAAGACTCACACACACGCACGAATGGCTGATTAAAACCCAAAGTCTGACACTTTGAAGTCTGTGGAGGAACCGAAATTCAAAAGGATGTATCTATTTTTCGAAAGGCTCGAATCTGATAGATAAATAGGGAAGATGTAAAAGATAAATCGGGTACAAGACAAAATTAAAAAAGTAAAAAAGTAAAAAAGGGAAAAATCCCGTTGGTCCAAGTAAGGAAAAAAGAGGAAAAACATAAATGAATGACAAATCGACAGGGAGAGCCACACTAAGAGTGACAGCTGTGCCAAAAGGCGGAGGGCTAGATCTTAGGTGAGTAAGGCTCTTGTTTTGGAAAAAGAAAAGAAAGAAAAAATCAAGAAAAATTTGAACGCCAAAATAAAAGGCCGAATAATCAAAAGAGGGAGCAATAAGGGTATCAAAAAACAGAAAACGATACAGGACTAGCATCTTCCCTATGAAAAAAATTAGAGGGTAGCTCAAGGATGATTGAGAATTCCAAGCGAAATTTTATCCCCATGATCGAATAGAGAAAAACTGAGGGTAAAGAGATGCCAAATCCCAAAAAACCCATCCACAACGGTCCGAAAGCTTCTAGGAAAAGTTGATTCAAAAGTTTGATTCCTGGTAACACCAAAGGTCAAAACTGAGGGTGAAGTGAAAGAAAAAGAGCTCTTCAAATTACAAGCATTTATCTCTAGCATATCAATTTTTGAAAAATCAATAAAGTAGTGTTCAACAGGACAGTCTCAGGGAATTTTTTGGATTCCTCAGAGATAGGAATTCTTCGCATTCCCCACGATGGGAATTTTTCCGAAATCACTTTCCCCACGAAGCGAAATAACGACTATATGTGTTCCCCACGAAGGGAATTTTTTGGATTCCTCAGAGATAGAAAATCTTCGCATTCCCCACGATGGGAATTTCTCCGAAATCACTTTCCCCACGAAGGAAAATAACGACTCCACGTGTTCCCCACGAAAGAAATTTTTTGGATTCCTCAGAGATAGGAATTCTTCGCATTCCCCAAGATGGGAATTTCTCCAAAATCACTTCCCCCACGAAGGGAAATAACGACTCCAGGTGTTCTCCACGAAGGAAATTTTTCGGATTCCTCAGAGATAGAAAATCTTCGCATTCCCCACGATGAGAATTTCTCCGAAATCACTTTCCCCACGAAGGAAAATAACGACTCCATGTGTTCCCCACAAAGGGAATTTACCGAATTCCTCAAAGATAGGAATTCTTCGCATTCCCCACGATGGGAATTTTTTTCAATCCCCTTTCCCCACGAAGGGAAATAACCTTTACCACACGTTCCCCATGATGGGAATAACTTTGTCCACACATTCCCCACGATGGGAATCTTTTTTCACATTTCTTAAAGATGGAAATTTCTTCTTTTAGCACAAGTCCCCATGAAGGGAATCACAAGACAAGAATCATTTTTTTCACTTCCCCCAACAAATGGAAAATATTTGAAACACTTTTTCGCAATAATCATATGAATCCAACGAAATGTCAAAACTCCCTGCACGAATTACTAAAAACCAAGTACGCCGAAGGTAGAAATGTGCCACTGAGGGTAGGCGAAAGAAAAGACCGTTGTATCGTGTTGCTTAGTCAAGAGGAAAGGGGCGGTCGTGGATTGTATCGCCTGAGACACAATAAAATTCGCTTGCCAGAAGGGTATATTTTGATTCAAGCATCAATAAGTTGAGATTCACACAAGACGAGAGGGTCTATGAACGCCCTAATCCACGACTATCGTGTAAACATTGGTTTTCTCATAAAACATGTATTTCACATTAGGTCTTGAGTCATCATGCATATAGGTGTTTCTGTGCATTTTTCAGAGTGCCAGCTGCTGCCTTCCAACCGTACGGCTACCTGCCAATCGTACGGTTGGCACCCAACCGCAAGCCCTAGCTGCCAACCATACGGTTGGCACCTAACCGCAAGCCCTAACCGCACACCCCAGCTACACGTACCAATCGCAAGCCCCAACCGCACGCCCCAGCGGCACGTACCAACCGCAAGCCCCAGCCGTAGGTACCAACCGCAGGCCCTAGCCGCACCCCCTGCGACTACCCCCTGTGGCTGGCTTTTTTTGGAGCATTTTTTGGCAGAAATTTTCCTATAAACAGGACCCTTGGGGTCTCACTCTAAGGAGAAATACTGAATAAGTGTTTTTAGTAAGGAGAAACTCTGTCAAAATTATTAGAGAGTCTTTTTAGAGAAATTCTGAGAGAGAAAATTTTAGAGAGAGAATTTCTAAAGAGAGAAAGTATAGAGAGAGAAAGTCTAGAGAGAGAAATTTCTAGAGAGAAAAAGGAGCAAGCAAGCTATCTTCATTCTTCTTCAAGCGCATCAGGTACATTTCTCTACAATTCTCCTGAATTTTAATTTTGCATTTAAATACTAGTTTTAATACAGAAAGTTAGATAACTTGCAAAGAAGTCCACTGTTTTCAAAATCAAGTCCTCTCTAAATTTTACAAGAAAACTAAAATCCGTTTTGACACGTTTTCAAAACAAAACAAAAATACAACACCAATTTCCAAACAAGCAGAACTACAAGACTCTGATTTCATTCCACGAATGAATACGTAGGCGCTCGCAAAGCTCGGGTCTAATTTCAAAATACTACTTTAAAACTAAATTTATAAAGAAAGGACTATTTTGAAAACCATTCAAACTACTTGCAAGATATCTAAAATAGAAATTAAATACATGATCCATTAAGAGACCGAAAGGGCGAATTGGGTGCTTACCACCTTTCCAATTTGTAACGTAGTTCCCGAACCTTAACAAAGTATATTTTAAACTCTGGTTTTAAACGTATGAAAGATAATTCGTTATCGAATTGTCTTTTATATGATCTTTTGTTTGTTTTTATAAAATAAACTAGCGACTCCACAAAACACATTTTCCTTTAAAATAAAAGAAACCGAGAAGGATGGGTCGAAGATCCGGATGCCCACACCAATGGCCGTGGTCAATCGTAAAGAACAAGTTCTTCGTAATAGAGTAATTCCTTTGCTGAAAGTCATCTGGAAACATCATGGCGTGGAAGAAGCCACGTGGGAGCTCGAGTCAGAAATTCAAGCGAAATACCCACACTTAATCAATTAAGGTACCCCCTAACCTTACTTACTTTAATTTCGAGGATGAAATTTCCTAAGGAGGGGAGGTTGTAATACCCCTAGCCTTATTTTGCTTTTAAAACTCTCACCTTATTTCGTGTAGTTGATAAGTTGTATTTCGGCTAGCATTCTTATGATGTAATTTACCTACTTGTAGTTTCAAGCCTTGGGCATGTTGTTATAGTATAATTAAGTTTGAATGATCAATCGTTTCATCATTCAGGTGGTCCGAATTGAAAACGAGATCTTAAACGTGTGTTTTGATTTTACGCGATTTACTAAATTTTGGCCAACTTTGAGAGGTCATAAATTTTTTATCCGATGTTCAAATGACTCCTAATTTGTGGCCAAATCTTTCTCTCATTCCCCTTTACAAGTTTTGTGTTTGGCCCGAGTCAAGATTCAGCCGTTTCGAGGCTTATTTTGGGCTCCTAAGATGAAAGTTTGTAGCAGCAGTCACCATGATCAATCATGGGCAAACCAGAGCACTCTAGAACACTTCATGATCGATCATGGTAAGCCTCTAGGTCGATTTTGACCACTTTTGACCTAAAAACTCATGTTTTTAATCCCCTTTCTCCTTCACTTTCGACCAAAACTATCCAAGGGAGAGTGAGATAGTTGAGAGCAACCTAAGGGAGGATTCTTTGGAACTTGGAAGACATCCAATCCATTGAGCCACGCTTTGGCTTCTGAATCTTCTTCATCTCCCTCGTCTTCAACCTTCCGCACCTCCATTAAAGCTTGGCGAAGCTTTAGGGTTTCAATTTCTTGGGGAGAAGACACAAACACACCATCATTTTTAGAATTAGAGCTTTATAGAGGTGGGAATCTAGTATCAAAACTATTTTTCTACCTTGTTATTGTTTGATTCTCATTATACTACTTATTTGTTCAAAGACCCTAAGCTATCTACACATGTTTTGGGTGTATGGTGAGATCATGATGTAGTGTTTAAACTAATGATTCTAGTAGCCTATATATTGCTTAAATAGCATGATTCAACAATAAATTCTTATCAAATACTTGCCTTTCACTAAAACCCCACTTGGACAAGATTTCATACTGATGATTCTTGCTACGCATATTTATATAAACTGATAATGGTCCAAGTGGTTAGATTTCTTCATGAAATACTTATTAAACGAATTGTTCTACTTACTGAGATGGTTTATACTAAAAATCTCATGTTGAATACATTACAAGTTTTATGTGTGATGATTGGTTTGCCTAAAGGCTTATTGTTAGCACTAGTCCATGATAGGTCCCAGGTTTGTCTCTAAAGATTAAGACTTTAAGTTGGGACAAAGAGCCCCTGGGTGCAAGACCCAAAACCATGCACAAAAAATAACGGGAGGCCCTGCTGCCGCGTGGTTAAAAGGCCACGAAATGCAGACCTGGTTGTACGCTTGGATAGATGCTGCTATCGTTGAGATTTGTGATTCGAGAGTTTTAGGGTGAAGCCCATAACAGTTATATTACAAGGTTGATTGGTAGAAGCTACTTACATATGTGTGTGTATATATAACGGGTAAAGAATGTCTTACTACTTTTTTCAAATTTAATTTATTGTATGGTTCCCACTGAGTTAGTTTGACTCACTCCTACTATTTTCTATATAGGTACTTCTACAGGTTCGTCGGGAAAGGGGAAGAGGAAAGACGAAGGTTCTTAGACTGCCTCATTTCCTACTTCATAGTTAACTGAGGGTCCTTCGAATGGAAGGACCATTGATCTTAAAATTTTGTTTACACTAGCGATGTGATATGAAATATGTATATTTCCTCTATGACTGATATGTAAATTAAGGATTGTGGACTTATGTTTTGGGACCTCATTAGAGGCTTATCACATATACTTTATATGATATGGTTATGATGTGAATTTTAGTTTCATGGATATAATCGCTGCTTATTGTTCTATGTTCTTCTTATTTTGGGACGGCAGTTCTTCTTATTTTGGGTCGCCGTCGAGTACGGCTCCATGGTTAACCAGGTCCCGGGGGGTAAATCGTCATAACGGGATTTGGGGCGTCACAATTATCAACATTCAAATGTACAAACACTAACTTAACCTAAATATATATTAAAAAAACATTTTCTAAGTTCTAACTCATAAAGATATAACAAAATAACAAATTTAACTTGAATTAAATAAGTATTAGGGCTTTAAACATTAAAGATTTACTTCAAATGAGCTAAGTACATTGTGCACACAAATCTCTTATAATTCAAATGACTGAATGAGTAATGCTCCAAACCTTCATAATTCACAAATCACAAAATATAAATTAAATTAATTATTAATGTGAACATAATATATAAAACAAAGAGTAAAAAAATAAAAATATTAAGATTTAAGATTATGAACCTACATATTATAAATGGAAGAGACAAATATTAAAGGAAGAAGAGCTATTGTGCTGCTGGGCAAAGAAGAGAAAATGTTATGAAAGTGAGTTTGTGCTGCTGCGGCAAAGTTGTAGAGAATAGAAAACTAAGAAAAGTTAGGTTTTTTTTTTATTAATATTCTTTGTTTTTTTAATGTGGGGTTGAGCACTTGAGTAGACTTTATTATTATTATTATTATTATTATTATTGTTGTTGTTGTTGTTGTTGTTGTTGTTGTTGTTGTACCTTTGATTTTGAATGTGGCATGTGCTGTCAGCTGTGCCGGCAAATAAAGATTTTTTTTAAATTTAGTTTAAAATTATAACTTATAAGAGGCTATTTATAAGTGAGCTGGGTTAGAGAGGGGAAGCTGTGGGGAGCTACATATTGGGCTGGATATATATGTATGTAATTTTTCTATATAGCTAATGGATAAAAAAAAATTGCACTATGCTTGAGCCTAATGAGCTGGGGCCAATTCCGCCCCTAAAAATGCATATATGAGGTTAAAACGACCAAATTCAAAAATATCCTAACCTTATAATAGTAATTCTTGAAAGGAAAGAGGGTACTAAGATTCTTTTTAGAATTTAACCAAACGAGAATTGTGCACCAATCACTTACAAAAAAATAGTAATATGTTACAAAATATTGCTCGAATAAAAACATAAAATAAATTATTTAAGCTATGTTTTAAAAAGATAATGTGCGGTAGTGCAACATGAAGCTAATATGTTTTACCAATTGTACATTAGCCATGTAATAGGGGAACATTCCATCAAAGAAATAAGAAAAACCTTTTCATTTACCTATTATGTTTGGACCATGATCTTTGTTGGCTAAGAAAAATCTCAATTTTAACATCTCTATTTAAATGTTACAATACTAATATATATATATATATATATATATGTCACTAGTGATCAGTGTCCTAAAAGAAATGCAGTTGAAATCAAAAGTTGTGATTTACAAAAAAAATAAAATGAAAATCTATGGGTATTAATTAACTTATCATACTTTCAAAGAAAGTATATAAACAATAATTAAAAAAAAAATGTCCATAAAACTTGTCATTTCAAAAAGTTTCATAGTTGAATCCACCTTTCACACATAAAATGCTCAAAAAGGAGTTTATACTTTAAGCCAACCTTTTAGAGATAAAATGCCTAAAATCTAGAGACAAAAAAGTTTTTACGAAACTTAGATTTTATTGTAATAACAAGATGTTACCTTAATCAAGTGATACCAAAATGGATAGGAGGATAATATATTAATATGAGTAAACACCTTCTTTGTCTCATTGTGTCACATTTCACCAAATGAAAAACATGCACTATATGGAAAACCCTTAAAGAGCAAGCTGCTCAACAACAAAAATAATAAAATTATTTTTAATATAGGAAGAATATTAAAAAAATTAAGAACAAAATAAAATCCAAAACTTAAAAATTACAAGACTAATGCAATGCACACAAATAAATAGCTATAAAATAAATTACTTTGAGCCTAAATCTTTTGAAGAGATGCTGTAGCAAAGAGAAGAAAGCTGAAAATTGGAAGACAAAAGGAAAATTAGCAGGTCTAAGGTTTCATACCAGAAAAAAATTCAAAATTTTATTTTAGTGTGTCGGAGAATAGTACCAAACTCACCATAGTTGTTTAATAAATTAGCTCGGACAAAGAAACTGAGGAATTGAAGGCAATGAGAAAAGGAAACTCAAAACTTTTTGTACTAAAAGAAGGAAAAGAAAATGGCTAATTAAATACAAAGATAAAGTGCATGAAAAGAAGAATATGAGGAAAGCAAACAACTTAATAGAATAATAAAGAGAAGACAAGACGAAGGAAGAAAATAGTGGATACCCTAAGTTAACAAGAAATAGCAATTATTACGGAGGATTTAATGAGGAAAGAGGCGCAATATTATGAAGGTATTTCCTTCATAATACATATAACTAGTTAGCAATCCGTGCAATGCACGAATATGTTGCTAAATTCACTATTATATCATTTATGTATCAAAATTTTCAATTGCGTCTAAAGCCTATATACTTATATAGCCAATTATTAAGCAACTCAATTTTAAAGAAACTTAACATCCAAACATTCAATAGAGTTTTGATAAGTGTCTCAAAAGTCTCAATAGATAACATGGACATGTGTGATTGCCTCATTCATGAATGTCAAATGAGTTGAAACTCGAATGGGAAATACATAGGGTAGTGGTAGAAAGAATGCAAAGTATTTGTTCGTACATCGTCTACATATATAAACACGAAGAGGAAAAGAACATTTGTCATATCCTTTTAAAGGTATGTTCACGAATTATGATCTTGTTTTGGCTTAAAATTCTGTAATATATCGATAAGCAAACATATTTCTTTAAACTCCGTATGCAAACACCCAAAATAAGTAAGCAAAAACTTTTTGAATATAAGATCATAATGAACAAGAGAGAGTTAAACTTATAACCCTTCAAGTTTAAAAACG
This sequence comes from Lonicera japonica, assembly GCA_021464415.1. Classification (NCBI taxonomy): domain Eukaryota; kingdom Viridiplantae; phylum Streptophyta; class Magnoliopsida; order Dipsacales; family Caprifoliaceae; genus Lonicera; species Lonicera japonica. The sequence goes on from CM038465.1 coordinate 16,874,490, forward strand.
AAGAGAAAAAAATGAAAAAAATTATTATTCCTTCCATCAAAGATTAAAGATCTATGTCATTTAGCTTGATCGCTTTTTAAGGGCAAACTAATATTATAGTTTAAACGAATAAAATGCACAAAGAAGCTCTGCGTACACCATTCACCTTAAATTCGGATGTAATTTATACCTATATCATTGTTTGTTTAATCATTGTCTATCAATATTGTAATATAATTCCAAAGCTTTACACATGTGTACAATAGTATATATAACTATTCAATGACATTGCTAAAAAAAAACTATATGGAAATATACTATGTGGTACATTAATCATAATTACGATAAAGTAACATTCATATGGAGAAGTTTCCATACACGTACAATAATGTAAATGCAGGACAAAAAGTACATAATATTCCGAATATCTACCTATGATGAATAAAAGATATTGAAATCAAACTTCAAAATAAAGGCATTATCAACTACGACAAGCACAAAATATCAATAACTATTTATTTAATCCCAAAGCTAACTAATAAAAACCTTCACATCTTGCAATAACTAAATTGCATGTTGTGTCCAAAAGTAATATTGTAATGACTATTATAGGTATTGATAACATGATAATCTGCAGGTGCTAGCTTCTTAGAATGTATATCCCTTTACTGATATTGAAATACATGTATCCTTTAACAATGGAATGGAGTAAACCAATGATGCAAAATAATAATTTCCTAAAACTCGGGTTATGATGTAAGAAAGGCCCTTTTTCTAAAGTTTGAAATTGAGAGCTTATATACAGCCTAAAGTTCATAAATAACTTGTTTATATAACTACTTAATTATTATGAAAAATTAGTTGTTATGTAAAATAGTTGCAATCCAATTAAATCAAATATTCAAATCAACTAAAGAAAAACATATAGAGTGGTGAAAAATACTAACCTTGACCATTAATATCGAGTACTCACTACATCAAAAATAGGTATTGTGACTTTTGATCTCACAGGATTTGTTACTCTTATTGGCAGTCATAATGCTTGTGCTTACCATTGGTGGTCATAATGGTCAAACAATTATAGATTTAATTATTTGTGTATCATAAAAGCGTTTAGTTCATGACTGTTACTATTTGTGATTCTTATAGTATGTCATAAATTTCTTTTTTTAAAAAAAAAAGTAGCTCACACATTGACTATTAATAACTGTCATAATTGTTAAACAAAACGACATAGTTTGGTATTATATACGTACAAATATACACTCATTCTCACTCTCACCATTTTACCCAAATCAAAGATTTAAACAGTATAACTTACACAAATCAAAGTTGAGGTTGATTTGCCTGAATATTCATTAATCAAAGTTGGGGTTTGGATTTTGTTTAAAGATCCAAACCTAATCCATACACAAATCAAAGATTCAATTGAAAAGCTTACACAAATAGAAGTTGTGTAAGTTGGGGTTCTGAATTTGCTCAAGTATTCATAAATTAAAGTTGGTGCTAGCTGGGGTTCATGATTTGCTCTAGATCTAAACCATTTATCACTTATGACAAGGTATTTGCTCTTATTTAGATAATGGAGTTTGTTAAAAGTAGTATTCAGTGCTCCCAAAACATGATTAAAAAGTTTTTTTTTATTTATCGAAATAATATCTGGAAAAATGTGAACCTTAGTTTAGATTCTTAATTTGAGAAAAGAATATTATGATAATGCATAATTGAAAATTGGAATTGTAGATCTAGTGGTGTTGTTGATCAGATGTTAAAATTATCCCTAAAGAGATGTTAAAACGGAGCTGAATGTTGTCTTTGTTTCCCTATTTATGTATGTACATGTGTAAGAAAGAGCTAGCAAGCTATTATGAGTTGTCGAGCCGCAGGCTCTTTGTAATGGAAATTGATTTATGAACCTTGCAGTTATATGGTACTTCGGGCTTTAAGATCGGTGATGTTATTGTTGGCTTTTTTTTTCTTTTTTTTTCTGGGAAAAAGACAAATTAAACCCTGAAGTTTGGGTGTAGATTCAATTTCTCCCTTGATGTTTCAAAAAAATGTAATGTATTCCTTGAAGTTGCTACAGTGGTTCAATTGAGGCCCTCGTCCTAATTCCGTTAACAATTCCATCCAAATAATTTACACTTAACCCCCTAAAACTTTAAAAATCACACTAAACCCCCTTAAGTTATATTTTTTTAACTTTTAAATCCACCATTGATATACACACAATCTTCATCACCCTCTTCTTTCCCAATCCAAATGAATCCTAAACTCTAGCTCTAAACAATTGCCTCTGGCACCTCATATTCGTCACCGATGTTAATAGCTCCAGCCTCCATCTCCGACCACTACCTCAAACACTACCTTTTTTGGCCACACCACCGGCGACCTTCACTCCCCCACTACCGTCATTACCTTCGTCTCCTCATCCACTACCACCATCATCACTTCCCTTCTTTCTCTACAACACACGTACTCATATACATACATATATATAGTTCCATACAAGATATATATATGTTCAGCCCAATGCAACCTCATTACACTATCCATAAACCTCCACTATAATTGGGGACTTAGAATTATAATCAAACAAATGAGATGGTGAAAAAAGAGTTTATGTCACAAATGGTAGTCCTAAAGTTGAAGTTCCACTTTAAAGGGGTGGATTTGGAATTACCGTCGGAGAATTATATGGTAGCAGATCCGGGTGGTGTGCTTGGCATTGGCAGCCTCGGGTTCGATGTCAATTTTCAAGAATGTTCAATAACAAAATCTTCTGATTATACATGATCTTGAGAGGGAAATTTTATCTTTTTTGCCTACTCAATGTGATCAGTTGTAATTCAATTGTTTTGGAGGTTTGAATTATGAATGAAAATAAAGATTTTTGTTGGTGTTTTGGTTATATACAATACAAAACTTAATTGGTGGGCTTTCAATTACATATAAATCCATCAGAAGAAAATTCGATTTTCTAATTTAATTTGAACCCACCACGATTTGATTTGATCTCAATTAAAATTGAAATTTGAGTTTGATTGATGCTCGATTTTGTATATATATATCTGCGTATGCAGGGAGAAAGAAACGCAATTATATATATACATATATATATATATATGTAAAAAGATAGAGAGAAATACACATTGCTGAACACTTCCTCCTCTCACTCCGGCATCTTCGGCGCCGGCAAAGCCTTGAAGTGGGTTTGTAATCGGAATGGGTTACAATCCAAATGGGTTGTAACCAAAATAAATATACAATCAATTCCCCTATAGATTTAGTTATCGATTAATTTCTCCATTTTTTAGCACCTCGAGAAGTTGTTAATCTTCAACGCGAACCTCACTAAAACAGTCCCCGCTGACATCGGCTTATGTACATCACACTCCGTCATCGAGAAACTGGTGATGAATCTTAATAAAAATGAAGTTAAAAGTAAAAAAAAATATAACTTAAAGGGGTTTAGTGTCACTTTTAAAGTTTTAGGGGGTTAAGTGTAAATTAATTATTTTGATGGAATTGTTAATAGAGTTAGGACGAGGGTATCAATTGAACCACCGTAGCAACTTCATGGAAGACATTGCATTTTTTGAAACATCGGGAGAGAAATTGAATCTGCACCCAAACTTCAAGGTTTAATTTGTCTTTTTCCCTTTTTTTCACAAAAGATGATATTATTAGCTAATTAAGTAGATGAAATGAATGTTGCATTGAATGTGGTTTTTTGTTTTTTTAACAATCTATCTGTTAGGAAATTTATATTGGGCAACATATTATAATCTTTTAATTATATTTGCTATTTAAATTAATTTACTAATATTTAGTGATCTAATTGATTTTTGTTAAGTCTGTGGAATACTCAAATAAATATGGGCTAAATGTGTAGATACCTTGTATGGGCTTGTTAGGGTTTTATGGAAACCCTAATTAGACTATATATAAAGAAGATATTAGAGTTATGGTTCCCAATATACCAAATCATAATATAGTTCCCTTCTCCCCATCTGGAAGAGGAACCAAAATTCCCATCAAGAATCTAAAGCGATTTGGTTAAGAAAGACCACGTACTCGCTCGATCCGCACTCTTATTGTGATTGATTCTCGTACTTTTGCACTTGTTTTATCATTAATTCAGGTATGTTGTTTAAGTATTTTAATTAAGATCTTGATTATCTGACATGTTGATTTAATGGATTAATTCTAACAATTGGTATTAGAGCACTTTTATGTTGAATCATTAAGTATTATATGAGATTTATTATTATTATTATTATTATTATTATTATTATTATTATTATTATTATTATTATTATTATTATTATATCTATTACCCTAGATCACTCCAAGCGATGCTTACCAAATCCAAACCCCTATGTTTGAATTCCCACTGTCTCAATCCAGTTCCATTGAAGATATAAAAGCAAGAATGATTCAAACCTCTTGTGCAGAATCTCACACAGAGCTTTTGCAAAAATTTTCCAACCCCTTGTGGAAAAACTCCCGTTATTTTGTCAAACTTCCTTTCAAGCTAAATGAAGATGTTAATCCCACCAAAGCCTCTCATTCTGGCATGAATCCCGAACATTTGGCGTTTAAGAAGTTATTCCTTTACAGCAACAGCAATTGATAGAAGCTATAACATCCCAATGGGCATGTGAAGCATTCTACGTGAATAAAAGATCAGAGTAAGTTTGTGGAAAGATGAGGTTGGGAATTAATTAATTAATTAATTAATTAATTAATAATAATAATAATAATAATAATAATAATAATAATAATAATAATAATAATAATAATAATGGTTTGGATATGTATATATATTAAAGGACAAAACCCCCTTTCGATGTGACCTTGCGGTAGTCGATGTGACCTTATGAAGTAGAAAAGTTACGATTTGACTTAAAAAAATGGTATATGAATTCAGATGTATACTTGATATAAGGTGACTTTATGTAATAATAATAATAATAATAATAATAATAATAATAATAATAAGGGTTTGGATATATATATATATATATATATTAAAGGACAAAAACCCCTTTCGATGTGAACTTGCGGTAGTCGATGTGACCTTATGAAGTAGAAAAGTTACGATTTGACTTAAAAAAATTGTATATGGATTTAGATGTATACTTGATATGACGTGACTATATGTATATAATAATAATAATAATAATAATAATAATAATAATAATAATAATAATAATAATAATAATAATAATAATAATAATAATAATAATAATAATAAGGGTTTGGATATATATATATTAAAGGACAAAACCACCTTTCTATGTGACCTTGCGGTAGTGATATGACCTTGTGAAGTAGAAAAGTTATGATTTGACTTAAAAAAATGGTATATGGATTTAGACGTATACTTCATATGACGTGACTTTATGTATAGAAGTTTTATATATATATATATACTAGGAGTAACCCGTGCTGATGGCACTACGGCTTAATTCGTGTAATCATTACATACCGAAACATGAACACCAAAAAAAATCTTGGTTTTACAAAAGGAAAAAAAATAAAAATCCAATTAAAGATGGCAACCTACCAAACATATAAATTGCTAATAAATGGGGGCATTGTCGGTAAAATCTTTGTTGTACTGTTTTAAGAAGAAAACTATTTTACTGTTATTAATGAAATTTTGTAAGCATCATCGTGCATGCATTTTGTCCTCAAATCTTCAAATGCAAAATCTGTATTCAACAAAGAAAAAATTTCATAATTTGAAAGCAATCCTATAACATGTACCCGAAAGAAAAGATAATGAGAATCAACATCCAGTGTAGAGAGTCATCTATTGTACATAAATTAAGAACACATACAAATTCAAAGGGAAATAAATTATGTAGCATACACACAACAACATATGTACGAGATATCTTCGACTTTAGTCTAGGTTAATGGAAAACCTGGCACTCATTCTCCAATGGATTTACATGTAACACTTTAACTTAAGAACTGATAGCAATCCTAAAGTACAATTTTAAAGACATAGCATTAGTGGATTATTAAACTATCAATTAGCACATGTCATAAACTTATCACTAGGTTGATCAATATCAAGTGAAGTTAAGACTACATGTTGGATTAGTATTGTCATGCCAGGATTTAAAGAAAAAGGTTTACATTGTCAAAAGTTAGGAAAAAAATAATACCTTCGAATCAGGACAATCTCAATTGACAAACTGAAGTAATAGAAACTGATTATTAATTATGAACACCACCAATACATAAATCATCAAATTTTATTAACTATATGCCTCATTCATTTTGTTTATTAATTCTAGGCATAAACTTCTTCATTTTGTCTGTACTTACTCGATTTAAATAGAAGATAAAAAGATTATTTTCATTTAATTCAAATAAGACATAACAAATTCATATCAAATGTGAGCTAAGTAATACTTCCATGCCTTAAACTTACACACCAAAGATTCTTAACCATATCAAATGTGATGTAAATAATACTTAAACTAAAATTATCACTTCACACTCTTTGGGACATAGTCAAATCATCAAAAAAAAGTATTAAGATCTCTGAAGGAAAATAGAACTCTGTGTAATAATATTAAAGAAGCAACAAAATTATTATTTGAATTGTATAGATACATTATCACTCTAAAATAACTTATTAATCATCAAAAAAGATCTTCCAATGGAAAATGAATCACTTTACCATTATAGGATTGTGTATACATGCTAACTGAATGTGTAACACTCTATGTTTATTTTCATGTTAAATATGTTGTTTCAAGTAAATGTTGTATGTAATTTGTATCTCTAAAAAACTTTTATCCATTATCTGGGGAAAAGCTCCTTCCGAAAATTGTAAATCTCTGAATTACCTTTTTATGGATATAAAGACTATCCCAATCGTAGTTCCGAGTGAAAAGTTATGGCCAAAACAAGAACAGGGCGAACTTTAATCGAGGACTGGTATTGAGTTTTTGGAATACCGGTCTGGCGTATAAGTTTTGGGGAAAACTTTGGCTGCGGACCGGTGCTCCATTTTTTACATACCGCTCTGCCATCCGGAACAGTGCACCGACTAAACTTGTTTTAAGTTCGTTTTATCCCCTTTTTCCACTCATTTTTCGATCAAAAACACCCACAAACATCTAAAGGGTTCTAGAGATAGAAATAATATAGTCCTTAAGCAAATTTCGCATACTTTTCAACCTCGATTCAAGATTTCATTGCACGGGCCTTGGTTTTCCACTTTTCCTTCTTCCTTCTCACTATTCAACTTGAGGTAGGGGTTTATATGTTTTTAAAATCCAAAGTATGGTCATATTTGTCAGAAACCTTTATAGTTGGATCATGTTTGTTTCTATGAATATTGATATACTTTATGAATCAATATTATATATCTATGGGTGTTTTAAATAGAAGTCTTGAAGCAATATATGCCATTTTCACTAGAGAAATATGTAATATCGAAATCGTATGACACATACCATGGTTGTATAATTGTTATATATTAGTAAAATGATTTTGTCGATGCAATATATATACACCATAGGATATATGTGGAAATTTGTTGAAGGGTGTATGGCATAGATTGTTTTAAGAGCTCATTCACTGGCATACTTATATATTTGCATTTTTATTGTGTCAACCAAAAACTTGAAAGTTGCTTAGAAAGCTTGGGAGCATCACTATGGTTCATGGCTCGACTATTTATCTTATGGAATAGAATATATCTTCATCTATGATGTGGGACGCTTGTATCTCTTGGACGGAATGTCCTTATGTGTATAGTGCTTGTCGGGATGGGAAAATAAGTAGGGCCCGGTGCTCTTGGGTTGAAAATCCCTAAACCCCTGGGGGAGTAAGTTTGGTTGCCTATAAGCCATCAGTGAGGAGACCAGGAACCAAGGCAAATTGGCAAGCACTATGGCTTATATTGTTATTTATATATATGTGGGATTGGGACGAGTGATCCCATGGTATTAGCAGGATGGCCTTGTATCTCTATTAGCAATGGATCATATTCACAATTCAAATTCTCCATTATACGGTAAATGGTCGACACGGGAGGTAACATGCATAAGCACGATCATGCATTGTTTATCTGATGACATAAATTCTTGTTATTTTATTAAGCTAAGCATGATTTGAAAATATGTTGGTAACCCTGTTTTAAAACATTTTGCCCTATGTTTCCCCTATTGAGCAAATATCTCACCCCAATTTTTCTAAAACAATCCAGGTACCTAGGAGTCAAACGTGGATAAAGACACGACGGGTTTAGGGATGAAGTAAAGGCTCTGATATGATCATTTTTCTGGGATGTATATATATTTTTCATGAGAAGCCACGGCTAGCCCTCTAGTTATATATCTTTCTACTTTTGCCCTGTTAGTTCTATATAAATGTTATATGTGCATGTTTGAAAGTTATATCGCAGTTATATACTCCATGATTGATTTAACACGTAATATGTATGTTGCTTTGTTTGCTTGTTTATTTATATACTTATATACCCATTTTAGGTAATCTAAAATGGGGTAGTAACACTACATGTCTTAATTACGGGTGTTATCCTGTTAATTAAGGCGGGGGTGTTATAGAATGCATTCTAAAGAAAGACACGATACAGTTGAATAATTAACATTTATATGTTTTAACTATATTTGAACGGAATTATTATATTCAGCGGCACCCAGATAGTTTAATAAGATCAATGGCTCAATAAAATTAAAATCCAGCTGCAATCTCAACTACAATTAATCAATTAAGGTACTCGAACTTATTTTCATTCAGATCCGAAAAGAACTTAGGAGCATCACATTCTTCAACTCAACCGCAAATAAAGCCTTGACCAAAAAATTGTATTGTCTAAATTGAAAGAATGCCAGGGAATTTGCCTCTTCATGAAACTTAATAGGTTTTGAAATTGTTTGTGGAGCATAAATTGAAGTAAATAAAGGTAATAAAAATGGATTCAAACTAATGTCAGAGGTAATATCAAGGTAATAATCTAATTACTCTAACAAAGAATTAGCTCTTGCAAAAATGTATACTAAACACAAATTTATAATATATACTGAAAAGTAACAATATTGGAAAAAAAATACCTTCACTAACTAGTTCTGAAAATAATAATAATTAATTACTCTGAAAAAAGAATTAGCTACTGCAAAAATGTATGATAAACACAATTTTATAACATATACTGAAAAATAATAATATCAAGAACCCCCCCCCCCCCCACATCAAGCGGATCTGGGAGATATAATTAAAAACATACTAAAAATATAACTTATCAGCCCACCTTTAACCCATCCCCACTCCTTATGGGTTTTGACCACAAAATTCAAAATCCTTAAAAAATCCTTAAAACCATCAACTATAATCATCGATACCATAATTCAAAACCCTTAAAACCATCTACTATAATCATCAATACCGCAATCGAAAACCCATAAAAAATCAAATACCTCCAAATTTGAAAAAAATTAAAATCGAATGTAAAGTAGTAAGAGGAATATAGTATATAGGAGGGAGGAGATGAAAGACATACCAAACAGAGATTCAGAGGTAGAAGGATAGTGTTTTCAGCACGATATGGCGGCGCCTATCTGGGCAGTGGAGATAATTTTTCTTAGTAGTGGTATTTTTTTTTCAAGTTTTTTAAGATAGAGAGTTTGTGGGTGAGAGAAAGATGTGAAGAGAGAGTGATTCAACAACCTTGAGAAGAGAGACCGCCTTATTCACGATGGTGGTGCTCGCACATGGTGGGGGAGTATGGTGGGGAGACATGGAAAGCAGTGGAATTTTAGAGGGAGATAAAGATCTCTTGCCAGCAAGAGAATTTGTGTAACAATGAAAAAGAGTAATTAACAAAAGTAAATCGAATGTAAACAATCGCCATCAAATACCCCAAATTTCAAAAAAACCTAAATCGAATGTGAGAGTAGAAGAGAGAGGATAGTACGTAGGAGGGAAAATATGAATGACATACCAAACAAATTTTCGAAGGTGGAGGAAAAGTGTTTTTAGGCTGAGTAGCTTTGAATGGGTGGTCCAAGAATAGTGCGAGTGAGAAGTAGAGACAGACGTGAAAGATGGAGTGATGGCATTGGAGAGTGGGGGAGAGATGGAAAAATTTCTGAGGAATCTGAGGAGAGATAGAGATAGACGTGAACGATGGCGTGATGGCGGATAGAAAGATTTCTGATGAATCTGAGGAAAGGAGAGAGCAGCTAGAGGTTTTCTTTTGTATGGAGTGAATAAGAGAGAATGGAGGCTATTGTATTATAAAAGAAAATCAATGGCCAGGGTTATCTAAAATTTCAGACGGTCCAGATCGCGTCTAGCTTTGGGCGGGATGATTTTTAGGTGGGATTATTTTGTGGGTTCAAAAATCACTTATTAAACTGATCTCTTTGTGAGAGGTTTTTGCAGAGTGCAAGTGTGCTCAATGAGCTGGGCACTTACTAAACTGACATTTTCGTGAGAGAATTTTGCAGAGTGCAAGTGTGTTCAATAAGCTGTGCACTTACTAAACTGGCCTCTTTGTGAGAGGATTTTTGATAGAGTGCAAGCGTGCTCAATGAGTTGGATACTTACTAAACTAACCTCTCTGTGAGAGATTTTTTGAAAGAGTGCAAGCGTGCTCAATGAGGAGGACACTTACTAAACTAACCACTTTGTGAGAGGTTTTTACAAAGTGCACTTTATGAGTAATGAAGTACCAAAATAAAATTTTTCTTATACATTTTCTCTTGGAAGCAATTATTACAAAGTACAAAAATATTGCATTTCAAGGATAGTATCTCTTGAGGTGCTCTATGTTCTATGGTCTCATAAGCTCCATATAATCTACAATCCTCAAATAGTATGCGCCAGGTCTGCTGACCTTGGTAACCACATAAGGACCATCACACTTAACGGCGAGCTTATCATGTTAAAAAATCTTTGTTGCTAGGATGAATTTTTAGAGTACCAAGTCACCCACATTCAGACTTTTGTGCTTAACCCTTTTGTTGTAACTTTTGACCATGCTTCTTTTATAAATATGCATCTTCTTTGATTCGTGGTTGCTCTCTTCTTTATTCAAAGAGGTATAAACTAGCTAACAAGCCTTTGTCATTACGAGTTGGGTCATGATAGTTGATTCTGTATGTCGATACTCCTATTTTCACTAGAATAACTGCGTCAGTTCCGTAGGTCAGGGATAAAGGAGTTTCACTGGTCAAACCTCGGATGGTGGTACTATAGGCCCATAGAACTGATAGGAGCTCTTCAGACCAATTTCTTTTGGCATCATCGAGTCTTTTTTTAACAAGCTCAGTAGGGTCTTATTGGTGACCTATGCTTGGCCGTTGGGTTGAGGATGGATAGGGGAGCTGTAATGGTTGTCAATTCCATGTCCTTCGTAAAAGTCTCTAAAGAGGTCGCAATTGAACTATTTTCCATTTTCGGTTATTAGAACCTTTGGGAGGCCAAAATGATAGATAATGTTTTTCCAAATAAAGCTCTAGATCTTCATAGTGGTGATCGTGGTTAGTGCATTTTCCTCAGCCCATTTTGTTAAGTAGTTGATGGCCACTACTGAGAATTTCATTTGTTTTTTACCTAAAAGAAAGGGTCCAACTATGTCTATGCCCCACTGAGAGAAAGGCCAGGGACTACTAACTGGAGTCATTAGCTCTGCTAGTAGTTGTTGGATGCTTGCGAATCGTCAGCACTTGTCACATTTTCTCACTAGCTCCTTGGCGTCTTGTAAGATAATAGGCCAGAAGTAATCTTGTATCCTAACTTTGAGGGTTAGTGAACAAGCTGTTGGATGCCTCCCGCATGATCCTTCATGGACCTCTAATAGAGCTGTCTAGGCTTGTTGAGGATGTAGGAAGAGCAGAAAAGGGAGGACAAACCCGCATTTATACAGTGTCCCCTCAATGACCACGTATCGGTTGGAAACATACTTTATCCTTTTGGCCATCTTCTTATCTTCTGGAGGAGCTTGACTCGTGAAGTAGCTCAATATTGGGTCAATCCAACACCTACAGACCTTTACTAGGGCAGTGTCTAGCTCTTCGAGCTCATCAATGGCTTTTCTTTCCAGGTACTTTATGTGAATATCACTTGGTACCTCTATGGATGAAGCAAGTTTGGCCAGGCGGTCCACTTTATTGTTCTGAGCTTGTGGAACTTTGACAAAAACTAAGTTTGAGTACCTTTGAGCTGCTGCCTTAACCTTAGTCAAATAGGCAGCCATATGACCTTCTTTAGACATGTTTTGGCCAAGTATTTGGCCAACCACCATTACATAATTGTTATAGACCACCATCTACCTTACCCCCAAATCACCAACTATTCTCAATCCTGAAATGATGGCTTCGTATTCAGCCTCGTTGTTGGAGGACTTGAAGTGGAATTTGAGAGCTATATCCAGGGTGTTGGCCTTAGGAGTGATTATTACTAAACCAACACCAGATCCTTGTAAGTTGGAAGCTCCATCTGCATGGAGTATCCATATAGGAATTTCTCATTGCAAGTTCAATGAGGTAGGACTCGAGGTACTTGGGTCCGTAGGAGGCAGCAGTTCTGGTGGCTCAGGGATCAACTCTTCATTGTATGTGATATGCTACAAAGTCTGCCACGGCCTGGCCTTTGATCGAGGCCCAAAGCTTATGGTTGATCATGAACTTTCCGAGCTCTATAGCCCAGATGGCCAATCTCCCTGACTATTCTGGCTTGTCGAGAATCTATTGCAATGGCTGGTTTGTGAGCACATCAATGGTGTGAGCCTAGAAGTAAGGTCTCAACTTCCTGGAAGTAATGAGGAGTGCGTAGGCCAACTTTTCCAATCTCGGATAATTCAGCTCTGCAACATAGAGGGCTCTGCTTGTGTAGTAGACTGGTAGCTGTGCCTTTTTTTCGTTTCTCATAAAGACTGAGCTGACTGTCGTTTGTGATACTGCCATGTACAGACTTAGAATTTCCCATTTCTTTTGTGAACTAAGAAGATGAGAAGCTCCTAAGTATTGCTTGAGTTGCCGAAAAGCCAACTTGTACTCTTTCGTCCACTCGAAGACCTTCTTGAGGGCTTTGAAGAAGGGATATCACTTGTTAGTAACCTTGGAAATGAACATGTTCTGAGCTGCCACCCTTCCTGCCAGGCTTTTGGGCCTCCTTTGGCGTGCTTAGGGATCTCATATTAATTAGAGCTCAGGATTGGCTTTGATTCCCCTCTGAGTCTCCATGAAGTCTAAGAACTTCCCCCCTCTCACTTCAAAAGTACACTTAGCTGGGCTAAGGGACATATCATTTTGCCTAAGTATGACAAAGGCCTCATTGAGGTCTGCCACATGGTTGGAGGCTTTGAGACTTTTGACCAGCATGTCATTGACGTATACTTCCATGTTTCTGCCGATCTGATCCTTGAACAGTGTCCTCATGACCCTCTGGTATGTAACTCTGGCGTTCCCAAGACCAAACGGCATAGGCTTATAATAGTAGGTGCCTTCGTTGGTGATGAACGAGGTCCTCTCTTCATCTTCAGGGACCATCCTGGCCTGATTGTAGCCAGAATAGGCATCCATGAAGCTAAGCATTTCGTGGCTTGTAGTTGCGTCTACCAATTAATCAATCTTTAGGAGTGAAAAGCTGTCTTTTGAACAAGTCTTATTAAGGTCTTTGAAGTCGACACACAATTTTCACTTCCTGCTATGCTTTTTCACGAGCACCACGTTGAAAAGCCACTTCGGGTAGTGGACCTCTACAAATGAAGCCAACTTGAAGGAGATTTTAGACTTCTTCCTTGGCGGCCAAATTTCTTTCAGCTGCAAAGTTTCTCTTCTTTTGCCTTATGGGCTTAAAAGTTAGGTCGGCATTTAGCTTGTGTGCCATAACCTTTGGATTCATCATCTTCATATCATCATGGGATCAAGTAAAACCATCAGCATTAGCCCGTAGGCATTGGGAGAGCTCCTCTTTAACTCCCGAGCTGAGCTGATTGCTAATCTTTAAAATTTTGTTAAACTGTAGAAGGTCCAAGAGTAAATACTCTAGGTCCTCCACTGGCTTGCCTCTGAGTTCTTTCTTTTCGACCCGAGGATCCAGTGTATCTATCTCTCACTTGTCTGAGTCGTGAGACCCTTCTGTGTTGGCCAATTCTTCTACAGCTGCAGCTTCGAGCTCCTATAACTGCGACATCGGCGATCCTAACTTCTTTTAAGGCTCCAAACTGGCAATATTGTGCTTCCACCTAGTTTCCTTTGACTTTTTCGACTCCGTGGGGGATTGGGAACCTCATGGTCAAACTATAAGTTAAAATAGCAATTTCGTTTAGAGTACCCCTGCCCAGGATGGCATTATAGTGGGGAGCCCTATTCAGTACTAAGAACTCGACGATGGTGGTAATTTGCTTCAGAGTTACTCCTAGGGTCACTGTGAGCTTGATAGTTCCCAGGGACTTGATATTTTCTCTACAAAAACTAACTAGCGTGACTGTTGAAGGGGTTAGGTGCTCAGTGGGGAGACCCATTGCTTTGAAGGCGCTATAGTACATGAGGTTGGAGGTAGCCCTTGTGTCTATAAGAATTCAATAGACATTATGATTACCCACCATTGCCGTCACAACCAAAGGATCATCATGCGAAAACTCTACCCATTCATATCCTCGTCTGTGAAGGTAATCTCTTTGACCTCATACTTCAACATCTTCGTTGGCCTAAAGCTGAAACATTCTACTTTTGAGTGTGAGCTCGAGTTCGAGCTCGAGGACTTGGCTTGTCTTATGTAAGCCTTTTTAGACCTATTGTTGTTACTTGAAAAGGATGAGCCCTCTTTAATCATGAAGATCTCATTTTCGAGCTCATTTCCTTTGGATTTAGAGGGAACCTTATTCTTCTTGTCTAAATAGTAACGGAGCTGCTCCATTTGGATGAGTTTTTCAATCTCCTTCTTTAGCTTTCAGCAATCATTCGTCTCATGCCTGTGGTCCTTGTGGTGTTGATAGTACTTAGTTGTGTCCCTTTTTATTTTATGAAGTTTTCATCTTTCAAGGTTTTGAGACCTGACCTAGTTTTAACTGGGCATAAACTTCACCCAAAAGAGCTGTTAGAGAGTGAACGGCTGGTGAGCTCTACCCTCACTTGGTTCAAACTTGTTCGATTATTTCTTGCCCTTCTTTCCCTCTCTCTTTTGACCACGAGGTGGGTTGAGCCCCCTTTGGAGCTTGGAGGAAGGCATGGGAGCTGATAGACTTGACAAGTCTCATCCCTGTAGAGTTTCTTCCACACCAATCTGTTTGTTGACCTCATTCAGGAGTTTGGACATGGTTTTGGGATCCATTCTAGCCAAAGTCATTAGGCAGTAGTGGGAGCTCACCCCTTCCATAAAGGCTGCCACTGCTACCCCGTCATTTAGGTTTGTGATCATAAGGCTCTCTTGATTGAAATGGCGATCATATTGTTTCAAGCTCTCTGTCGACCTTTATTTGACGGCGAAGAGGTGGGTGGAGGACTTGGACTGTTTTTACGTCCCAAGGAAATGGGAAATGAACTTGGTACCGAGTTTTTGTGAGCTTTGGATTAATTTTGAGAGTAGGCTGTTGCACCACATTCGGGCTACTCCATTAAGAGTGGTGATAAAAGCTCTGCATAGTACAACATCTGGGACATTCTAGAGCCCCATAATGTTCCCATATTGTTGTCAATGGTCCACATGATCGGTGGTTCCCTCATATGACTCCAATGTTGGGAATTTGAACTTTTCGAGACTTGACAGCTCTGGATGTGCTCGGCAAATGGAGATTTTGAGTCCCTTACCAGAGCTGCGGCTGAGCTTCCTCCTATATAGCCCATTGTCTTCATCATTTCAACCATTTGAGCTTTCATTTTCGGCATCAACCTCTTTTCGACCTCTTCCACAGACCCCTTGTGAGATGTCCTGTCGAATACAAACCTGGCATCTGTTTCTCTCTCAAGTGCTCGGACTAGAAGAAAGGGATGTCTAGCCCCTCTATTTTTGCTTTGATGTCTTGAGGCTCCATCTGAACGCCTCTCGCGGACTACGTGTACTGATGGGTCCCTCAGTGGTAGGGGAGGAGTTATAGCTGAGTCCTCCTTAAAGGACGATTCTTTCCTAGAGCTGGATCGACCAGACTTGAACTCACCGGTTCTGCTGAGGCCTTCCCTAGACTCTCTGCCACTGTCTCCCAGCCTTTGCATGGTTGGGACGCGCGATGCGAGAACTGGGAGAGTAGTAACAGATGCGGAGGCTGAGGCTGACCTGTTTTGAGCTGACTAGGGTGTTTCCCTTTGGGCTATAAGCTTGTCAATTTGGACCTAGAGGGCCGCTTATTGCTCCTGCAACGCCAACAGGGGGTATGGTTGAGGGTGTCTAGAAAACATGGTGATTTTTGGAATGTGTTTTTGTTCAAAAAGAAGTGTATGTGACTTGAAAATGTGTCGTTCCCACAAACGGTGCCAAACTGTTGGTGCTAAAAACTTGGAAGGATATTTTAGATAAAACAATCAAATGATTGATATGATAAATGTAACAAACCAACATAATCAAAGATGTGTAGATGGGGTTGGCCTCGTCTGAAGATACGGGTTAGTCCTCCTCTGTGGAATAGAGTTAGGAGCTCGGTTTGCTTTATATTGATGATAAACAAACAAATATTTCAAACTCACGAAAATCTCTCTAACTATTCTACTCTCACAATGTTACAATAAGAGTATGCTTAATCTATACAAGTTCTGCCTTCTCTATTCTAGGAGCTCTACTGAGTACTTTGAGCTTCTACTTCTTTTTTGTCTTCTTGCTATTGAATGCTAGATTCTCTCTTATTCTTGGTTGTTTAAGAGTTATTACTTGATTGCTAGGTTCTTAGGTTGTTGAAAGAAGTAAATGATTCTTGTATATATATGACTGAGAGGAAACGTGCGGCCAGAGCTCCTAGAGCAGGTTTGGGGCCATGCTTTTATCATAACCAACTTTGACCTTGCTTTTTCATGAATTTTGGTGCATTAAATGCAGTTGGTGTGCATTTAATAAAAGTGAGAAGAGTTTTGCGCGTTCTTCAGAGCAAGTGGCAGTTGCGCATACTTCTGCCAACCACTCTAGCAGAGTGGTTAGGTAAGAAAGAGCTCTAGAACTCGCCAAAAGAGCTCTAGAACCCGAACTCCACAATTTTCTATACGTAATTAACTCTTGAGCGGGAGTCCAATTTGTGAGGCGTGATTGTTAACGTGGACGGCCACGTTTCAGCTCATGGTTGGCGGGGCAAATTGGATTACTAATTTGCACCATCAAGCATTAAGCTTAATGTATACACTTTTATGTTAACTTTTTCTTTAACTTGACCATTTCCTCTTCGGTCAGTAGGTCCACTCAAAGGTAAGTCATCTACGGCGAACCTCTAAAATTTGTATCTTGCGACTTGTGATGGCTCAAACTCACAACTTATATACTTTATAAGACACCTAACCTAACTTAAACTTGTCACTTGAACGATTATTGAGAGTTGTTCTTGTTCCCTTTTTTAATACAAAACGATAATTTCATAACAATTTTATTTTTATTCAATACAACTTTTTTTTTTCCTTTCAAACTATAAACCCACAATCACCGCAATGGTATATTTCACATGATATGCATGATGGAGACAATGAGCATGGTGTGTGAAGCTTGATCTTCTGATGAATATTCGAACTTTACTCGATGAAATACAATATGCTTGGATAACTTTTGACTACCAGCAAGCAATTTAAATGGCGGACAAGCTTGTTGTTTTTGGAAAGTATAATCCTTTTTTAGTACTTTTCCTTCTTTCCCTTCTTTTGTTATTAGCTAGCTCGTGAACATGTGTTAGGTAGAAAAGAGCCTCGCCTATTAAGGGATTTTTGCATTGATACTTTTATGTTCAAATAAATACTTATTGTGTGTTAAAAAAAAAAAAAACACCACCACGACAAAAAATGAACAAATAAAAAATTCGAGAACTACATTTATATATAGATTGATCAAATCAAGAACTCCACATATACCAACTTGCGTTCTTTTGATTGCTCTTTAATACCATCAATTACGACTATGATAAAAATTAGGCTTACTTGTTAAATATAGTGAGAGAGTTTTATTGTGGCCAATTGTTTAATTCAGCCACCCCACCCAATTGACCGGTGAATGTAACCTGCCCAAGGATGAACTAGTTGCATTAACCCACCGGTATATTGACTAATTTTTAAAAAATGTAAGTCCACATTTTTGTGTTTTAAAAAGCATTAATTTTTTGTCAGAAAAAAAAATAATAATTTAACGTAATTTATTTAAAAAGAGAGACGAACAACATTGACCCGTTTACGGACCCCCCTAATTTGCCTAACAGTCCTTTTTACGGACAACCTAATAAAGCTGGCGCATTTAGCATTTAAGAATAAAACCCAAGAAGAGGCCCACAAACAAAAAACTGAGGCGGTGAAGAAATATCCAACCCAACAAATCCTGATAGATATATATATTGATACATCATCATTCCATCAACGAAATAAAAAGCACGCACACTCACCTAATAGTCTCCGATTTCCTTCTCTACTCTGTTAAATCTTCCCCCCTCTCTCTGTCAATATATAGAGAGAAGCTCTCTCTATATATGTATATGTATGTGTAGCAATTAATTTTTAAGTTAATAAATTATCAAAAGAGGAGGGGGAGGTGGATTGGATTTTCCCCAATTTGCCGGCCTCTATTTGTCGCTTTTTGAGAATTGGGTCTTATTAATTCATTCTTTTGAGGAATTTTGAGGCTTTAAGCGATGGATTCGGAGGACGATATGCACGATGCGAACGATGTAGAGTCGGTGGACGATGATTTCTACAGCGGTGGAGATGATACAGCGATGGATAGTGATGATTATGATGATGATGGTGCTGACTATGAGTTCATGGACAACGATGATTCCGATGATTCGGATGATCTCTTCGTTAATCGCCAGCAGGTTAATTAATATAACCCTTAATTTCTCAGTTTTGAGGTTTCTCTTGCCTAAAGTTAGGTTTTTTATTGGGGATTGTGTGTGAATATATACGTTTATCTGCGTTACGTATGGTTGATGTTTGGTAAATTTAGGTATTTTGCTTTTGAATTTACTTTCTTTTCAGCTCGATTGGTGAGATTGATGCAAGTTTGGGGCTGATGTGTAATTAATTGTTCAAGTGAAAGGGATAAGTTTGATGTTAATGGTTTGGTAGTTGGATGTGATGTGATTGGGGTTCATTCTAGTGTGATTGAGTGGTAAAAGGCTTTTGGTTGACCTTTGATGATTGTAATTGAGCTGGTTATTTCTAAGTTTTGAGGTTTGTCCTGCTGTCAATTTCATGTAAAGATAGGTTTTTTTTGGGGTTGTGTGTGAATTAATGCATGTATCTGTAATATATACGTGGAATATTTGTTCAATTTCGGTATTTTGCTTTTGATGCAAGTTTGGGGCTGATGTATGATTTAACTATTCAAGTGAAAGGGATAACAGGTTAATGAATATAAACCATAATTTCTCAATTTTGAGGTTTCTCTTGCCTAAATTTAGGTTTTTTTGGAGGGTTATGTGAATATTTATATACGTTTATCTGTGTTATGTTATGTATGTATGATATTTGGTAAATTTAGGTATTTGGCTTTTGAATTTGATTTCTTTTCAGTTCAATTGGTGAGATTGATGCAAATTTGGGGCTCTGATGTGTGATTTACTGTTCAAGTGAAAGGGATAAGTTAGATGTTAATGGTTTGGTAGTTGGATGTGATGTGATTGGGGTTCATTCAAGTGTGATTAAGTGGTAAAAGGGTTTTGGTTGATGGGTGATGATTGTAATTGAGCTGGTTATTTCTCAATTTTGAGGCATCTCTTGCCCTCAATTTCATGTGAAGATGGGTTTTTTTTTGGGGTTGTGTGTGAATATATGCATGTATTTGTACTATATATGCGGGATATTTGTTCAATTTGGGTATTTTGCTTGGGAATTTGCTTTTGATGCAAGTTTGGGGTTGATGTATGATTGAACTATTCAAGTGAAAGGGATAAGTTTGATGTTAATGGTTTGGTACTTGGATGGAATGTGATGTGATTTGATTGGGGTTCATTTTAGTGTTATTAAGTGGTAGGGTTTTGATTGACGGGTGGTGATGATGCAATTGAGCTGGTAAGTTATCAATTTTAGGTTCCTCTTGCCCTTAATTTCATGTAAAGATGGGTTTTTCTGTTTTTGCGTTTGGGATTGTGCTTGAATATGTATATGTATCGGTAATATATGTGGAATATTTGTTAAATTTGGGGTTTGGAATTTGCGTTCTTTTCAGATGCAAGTCCGGTGCTTATGTATGGTTGTTAAAGTAAAAGGGATAAGTTTGATGTTAATGGTTTGGTGCTTGGATGCGATGTGATTTGGGTTCATTTTAGTTCGATTGAGGGTTTTCCTTGGATTTATTATTAGGGCTGTGGTTTTGGTTGACTGGTGATGTTGATTGTAATTGTGGTGCATCGGTGACATGAGCTACCGGTGGACTCAGTGTTTTAAATAGCGTTCCGTGGTGTGCAACGTAGCGCGCTATAGCGCATTTTTTCACAAAAACACTACATAGCGTGCAGTAAACGGCATGTTGAACAAAAAGCGTGGGTATTTTGGTGATGTGGCACACTATAGTGTAGATAGCGTACGGTATTTACGCTTTTTGCAGAAAACGAACGCTATTTGGGAAAGTGAGAAACTAGGTCAAATAAGTGAAAACAAGTTAGCAAAGCCTTAGCTCGATTTTTTCTCCTCGTTCGTTCTCAAATCAGGAGAGAAACAAGTGGTAATGAAGGAGAAGAAAGGAGAAGAAAGGAGGAGAAGAAGAAAGAAGGAGAAGGAGAAGAAGGAATGGATTGAGAGAGACGACAGTGGCTGCAAAATGAAGTAGAGAATCGTTTGAGATATTTTATATTTAGGGTTTTATAAATGTTAAAATGACTTGTGTGCCCTTAGCCATATGAAACATTTACAATATTAGTAAATGTTTATTATTGTAAAGGCCCTTCTATATTTTATTTATTAGTAATTTAATATCATCTTATTATGAATAAATAATAATAAATATATATGTATTATATATATAAATAATATATATATATATATATATGTGTGATATTAGTAAATATATGTAATTTACTAATGTTATTTAGTGTAATTTTTTTTTTTTTTTTAATTATTACGCTAGTCATGTCCTGAACAACTTACACTATACTCTATGACATTTGCGCTACGTGCTATCGGAACCAAAACGATATTGGCCATGCTATCACTATTTAAAACATTGTGTGGACTTATTCATGAAGGTCTACGATTTAGTTTCTGTGTGTGTGTTGATATCAGTATAATAAGGGAGAATGGTTTTTAAATTTTAAAATGTATAAGGGATAAAAGATTTGATGGTTGAGATGGCAAGATGTTTTTTCAAGGGTGAATAGTAGCCTTGGCATGGATTACTACTAGTAATGTAATGCTGTAGAAAGTTTAGTTGGTGGGTGAGCAGTATTTTGCTCTTTTCAAAGCCTTTCGAGTAAATTTAGTTACATAAAAGTGGACTGACCTGGCTTTTCAATTTTTTCATAATGTGGTGAGGTGTTGCTATTTTGGGCATGGGAGTAACTGACTTATCCTAACAAGGTGAATATGAAAATAATCTGGATATAGTACTACTTTTTGCAAGCTAGTGAGAATTCGTTTCCCCGTCCTGTTTATTGTCTAATTCAATATATTCACTGAAGATAGGAGTTCAGCATATTTATATATTTTAATTCCCTTTCTGGTTACCACAATACTACATCGGATATTAATGACCACCACTGCCAAAGTATGAACAAGTAACATGAAAGACCTTTTGCAATTTTCTCATCTTAGTTCCTGACTGTAGAAAGGTTTAACGTTTATAAAATCATTGAATTCTTCTTCTTTTCCTTGTTATTTCTGCGTTTGTTTCTTCTTTCTTTTGATAAGATACAAACTTATATTGATAAAAGAGAGTCAATACAAGCAAAGAGGGACTAATGGTTTACACGAAGTCTACCAAAAGTCCCAGAAAAGGAAATGAAAAGCTACATCATGACCAACAATAACTAAACATCGAGCTAGATATAACCAGAAAAAAAAGCAACTAATTAGCTACACACAATATGCCTAGCTAAAATTACATCCAAAAACCTTCGACCCACAGCTGCATGCCAATCCTGTCTATTATTGTCAACTGATAACGAGCTGAACAAACTGTATTTATACTCTTGATTATTAAGACATGACGATTGATCCTCAGTAATTTGTTTTTTTCTCTCTTATTGGATTTCTGTTGTTTTGATTTCCTCCATACATGGATTAATAATCATCTTGGCCGTGATAGTCCCTATTGTACCCAATAACTGATGTATTGATATCCGCAGGGTTCATATGTGCTCTATTTTTCTTCTTATAATTTACACGTGTTTATGTTTTCCAGAAAAACTATACTGTCTTGAAGGAAGAAGACATACGGCAACGTCAAGAAGATGATATTGGGAGAGTTTCTGCTGTGCTTTCCATACCAAGAGTTGCTGCATGTATGCTGCTGCGCAGTTATAACTGGTATATTGTTCATTTATTGGTGCTTGTTACCTTTACTGTTGTTGATTTTTTTTTGATTGGAAACAAATTGCTTATATATATAATGGGAATAGAAATACAAGCAGAGAAAGAGTTGAAAGTGAACGAGAAGTCCACAAACAACTAACAAGAAAAGCAGAACAAAGCAACAACAACCCAACTCAAAAACCACAGGCTAAAACACAGCCTGCAGAAAACAAACAACCAGGGAATCAAAACAAGCAAGCCCAAAACAAATCAAGCAGAAAACTCCCTTGTAAAACTGTTACTACCCAACCCCTGCAAAATACAATCACCGAGAAAATTCCAAAAGCTCTATCTATTATGCCATAGCTGCTTCCCAGTCTCAATAAATATCTGATATCGAAAGAATACCGAGTTTCTTAGATGAAAAAGCCCATAGCGAAGCTAATGACTTCACCCTTTGCCACACCTTTTCCTCATTTTCCTCCTTATCTTCAAATATCCTAGCATTTCTTTCTTTCCAGACACACCACGTCTCATTTTACTAGAGTGGTTGGGCAATGATATCTATACTATATACCAAAAACACATCAAGGGGGGGTTGGTATGTACACAAAATTATCAAGTTGCCTCTCTTGCGCTTGAAATTTCCATAAAATAATGCTAAAGAAAGGATTTGAATTTGTGACCTTTATCATGAAAAGAACTTTTACTTACCACTAGACCAAATGTCATTATATGTTTTTAATATGTTCTTAATATGAAAGTGTTCTATTGCTTACATGTAGAGTGTGTCCGTTGGTTAGTATCATTGAATTCTCATACTTAATGGAAAAGTTCAACACTCTGTTCACCTGCACTAGGACTCTATTTGTGCACTAGGACTCTATTTGTGTACTAGGACTACATATATTTGTGTTAGATTATTTTTTCCTGAAAAAAGCTTACTTTAATGTGATATGATAATGACCGTATAGGAGTGTAAATAATGTGCATGAGGCTTGGTTTGCTGATGAAGATAAAGTCCGCAAGGCTGTTGGCTTATTGAAGAATCCAACTGTTCAATTTCCAAATGCTAGAGAAGTAAGTTACGACGTTATAAAGTTACATTTGTGAATCTTGTCTTCATTTAAATACTTGCTGCTGCTGGCCACTAGGGTGGCCGTGTTTTTTCAATTGCTCTACTCATTTGCTTTAACTAAGTTCGGTATTTTTCCTTTGGCAGCTGAAATGTGGGATATGTTTTGAGATATATCCTCGTGATAGGATAGAAACTTCTGCTTGTGGTCATCCATATTGTACTACTTGTTGGAAAGGTTTGTCTCACTATTCTGTGGTTTGTGCTGATAACTTATTTGCATCTATGGTCGTGATTGGTTATAAATTCTGTGGTTCTGTATAAAAGTTGTGCTACTTCAATTGGCTGTATTTGCTCCCACATATGAGCCAAGGATCTCCTTGCCATACTATCCCATTACGCTACTGATGTGGGTCAGTACAAACTCCCTACTGTTAAGGCCCTAATTCTTCTTTAGGGTGGAATCACACCAACAATTCTAGCTCATTCTCAGCCTCACACACAATCATGACACATCCAAATCTGACCTTGCCCATACAAGCCTGAATCCAGAGTTGCAAACCTAAGCACTTGACTATCTAAACCAAAATGATAACTTATCTCTAATAGAAAATCTTAATAATTTTCAAAATTCAGTAAACATCAAAATCTTATGCAATTTACGGAAAGTTTGCCTAGAAACAATAAGATAATAAAATTCTTCTAAACTCTTTTTTTTTGATCAGAAACAAAACTTATATTGAAAATAAATAATCAATACAAGAGTAAGAGGGCTAATGGTTTACAAGTAGTCTACCAAAAGCCCCGGAGAAAGAAAAGGAAAACACACAAAAAACAAGCATTAAATAAACATCAAGCTGGAAACAGAAAAAAGACGAGCAACTAAATAGCTCCCCAAAAACCACCAAACTAAAATTTCATCCAAAATCCTTCAACTCATAGCTGCACTCCAATCCCGACTAAGATCATCAAGTGATAATGAACTGAACAAACTAGACTTTTTACACTAAACTCTTGGTCCCCAATTTTCCACGAGCAGCTAACAGTGAAATCACTAAACTGATACTCTTTACACTAGTAGATGGTACACCTCACATTCTGAATAATAGGGCTAACTAGACAGCTATCATGATTTTCAGAACTCTATTTACAGTAAACTTGAATGATTTTTTTTTGTTTTGCACTAGTAGGTCATATCTTGTGTTACATTTTCTAGGGCATATATGTGTGCTGTCAACATTGATTTATAGCATAATATATTTCTCCATAGAAGTCGACAATAGTGGCACTGTGCTAAATTTTGCTTTTGAGGATGCTTAATCAATTTATAACACTTACGAGCCTTGGATTCAATTACGTAAAAGTGTTTCCTTGATATTCCCATCAATTTCTTGTCAATTAACACATAGAAGCCTTATTGTATGTACTTTCATGCACAATTTTATAATTTGTTGGAGAAATACACTTCTGCAGTAATTTTAACAAAATCCATCTGTGCCTCTCATATATGCTTCTCCGTTTGTTCTTATAGCTTATATTAGCACATCTATCAATGATGGCCCTGGATGCTTGATGCTGAGATGCCCTGATCCATCTTGTAGTGCTGCGGTCATTCAAGATATGATTGATAAGTTGTCATCTGATGAAGATAAGGAGAAGTATCACCATTACATTCTTAGGTCCTATATCGAGTACAACAGAAAGGTGATTTCGGACATTAGTCTTGCTCTTTAAAAGTGTATATTTTGTCACCTTTTGTCTGTTTCAATATATATATTTTTTTAATTTTTTATTTTCTTTTATCAGAAGTTCTATTTTTTGGTCGATAATAGAAGGCTCGACCTAATATCAACTAATTAAGAAATCATGAAGAAAAAATTAACAGGAATTGCACTTAGCTAAGAACTACAAACTTGACTACCCAATGTCCCAACAGGATTTCCTAACATAAATTACCCAATTTGTCCTTGTTAACAATTGCTGCATTAAACTAGCTTGGATTTAGCAGTTTATTTTCGTTCAGAAGAGTTATTATCTACTACAACCATGTACACATACATGCGCTGTTGGGTTTGGGTGTGTTGTAGTAGTATTTGTTTAACGAATATTTATTCATATTTTAATTTAAAAATTCTCTTGCGTCCTTATTCTTTTTGGTAGACCAAGTGGTGTCCTGCTGCAGGCTGTGATTGTGCTGTTGAATATGTCGTTGGAAGTGGAAACTATGATGTTTCTTGTCTTTGCTCATATAGCTTTTGTTGGAACGTAAGTATCTTGTGTGGATTTCCTTTTGATATTAAATTCTTCTTCCTTGAGCTTTTTATTCTGAGCCTGATATTGCAGTGTACAGAGGAAGCTCATCGTCCAGTGGACTGTGATACGGTAGCCAAGTGGATATTGAAAAACAGTGCTGAATCAGAAAACATGAATTGGTACGGTAAATTATGTTGAAGCATATAAATTGTTTGCAGTTATGTAATTACACTTGCCTTTTGCCTTTTCTTGGATATTTTTTTTCATTTCCTCTACTTCCAGTTCAAATGATTGACACTATCAAAGTAAATTTCATCCTGAATACTGAACAGACCAAATTTCGGCTTACTTCTAGCCAAATTTATCCCTTTCTGGTTATTTTGCGTTGAACTCAATCACCTTGGATCCCCAGTATTTTGATAATCCGGTATTGTTTAACTGTTTGCTGGAAAAAGTATCTAAAGGATGATCGATTTTGAGTCAAATTTTCCCAGTTTTCTGCCCATGCATTATGCATTTTCTTTTTTTCTTCTGATAAAAGAACAACTTGGAGTTAGCATCACTATTCCCTACCATTAAAATCATTGATCTCGAGTTTGTAATGCTGAAGAATGTTGAAATGAAGAGGTGACATCCTTTAAAGCTTTGATGATATCAAATTTCATGGTCAACAATGACAAGTGTATAACATAACATAGAGAGTTAAAACATCATGCACTGCAACAAATCTAAGAAACTGATAAAATTGAAGCAATCAATTTAGGAAAAGCTTGCATTGTCAAAGACACTCAGTTTGCTTAGTTTTTTTTTGATAAGAAA
Organism: Lonicera japonica; assembly: GCA_021464415.1. Classification (NCBI taxonomy): domain Eukaryota; kingdom Viridiplantae; phylum Streptophyta; class Magnoliopsida; order Dipsacales; family Caprifoliaceae; genus Lonicera; species Lonicera japonica. Next base: position 16,901,235 of record CM038465.1, read on the forward strand.
CAAGATTCCATTAATAATATAAATTAAAAGTACAAATATAGAGGGGACAAGGAGTCCACCAACAAAACATATAACCCAAAAAAAGAGAATAAAAGAAATATAATCCTGCCAAAAACCACAGCCAATAATGCTCAAGTTGTTTTTTCAAGGTCGTCATTAAACGTTTATGTGGTTTCCGCAAGTTCAACTTTTCCTTGATCTCTTTGCACGTTTTAATTTTTTGCCTTTAATTTGCCTTGTACTATTGGGATTATTTTAATTAACAGATATATTCCTGCTTAAGGCTTCCTAAAAAATGTGGCAAATGTAATGGTTTATGTTGAAGAGCATGATATACATTGTTGTCCCACTTCCTAATAGCTTAAGCTTATGGGAGAGAGGGTTTCTAACAGTTCAGTTTCAATCCTCTTACTTCAAGGAATTTTGTCTTGTTCTATGGTGTGTGGCCTTTGTCTAAAACTTTTAACCTCTTAGGTGATGTTTGGTTGATGTTTTGAGTTGAGTTTTTAAAATTTTGTGTTTTGTAGAATTTGGAAGTATGTTGAAAAGTGAATTTGGTTTTTGTTTGAGTTTTTTTCAACCAACTAAAAAATCTTATAAAAAAATTTCAAAAAATAGTCACAATGGATCTTATTTTATAGATCTCGACGAGTAGGTTTCAAATATATATTTTTTATCTAATTTTAATTTTTGGATTTAAAGTTATAGTATTTTAAAAGTTTTTTTAGAGAGAAAGTAAAGTGAAATAAATTTTGGGAAGTGTAAAAGTAAAGTTGATTTTAAGTTGAGTTTTTAAAATTTTGAAAAAAAAAATACCCACCAAACAGGGCCTTAGGGTTCTTATCTGTTTCTCCTTCCTTGAACAGCCCGTAATCAGCAAGGCATTCTCCCGCTCATTTGTTTTTTTTTACGTTTTTTGCCCATACACTTGCAAAACTTCCAACTATCATAATTAAGTTTCATTTGTTCTTTTATTTTATTAACCCAAAACCTCTTATGCTACATCATTTGAAAGTGGTGTTTTAGTCATGCTAAATGTTGACGTAATTATTCTCAGGATTCTTGCTAATTCCAAGCCTTGCCCAAAGTGCAAGCGACCAATTGAGAAGAACCAAGGTTGTATGCACATGACATGCACACCACCCTGCAAATTTGAGTTTTGCTGGTAAGTTTTGGTGATATATGTGTACTCTGATGTTTCTTCATTTTTCAAAAGTTGTCTTTGAGGATTACATAGGTTGAAGTTTTCTTTCTATAAAGTGCTGTGCCGCCTTAATTTTCAACAAAAAGATGGTGCTCTACAGTGCACTGCCATTGCAGTCAGAATAATACTACTAAAACCGAAAGAAAAAAGGAAAAGAACAAGACCGAATAAATACCGTTTCTCCTTTCTTGACTCATTGATGTTGTTCGTATCTATTTTAGTGACGTAACTTGATGTTTTCACAATCATCTTATGTGTATAGGCTATGCCTTAGTGCATGGACTGATCATGGTGAGAGGACTGGTGGTTTTTATGCATGTAATCGGTACGAGGTAGCAAAACAAGATGGAGAGGTAAGGAACTTTGCTTTAGTCTTTTGAAAATATTGTACTGTATTGCTTTGGGCACGTGGTGGTTTATGTTGAGATTTGAGAATTATTCATGGTCAGTTTTTTACTTGAATATATTTTCTGTTTGTAGTTTGACGAAGCCGAGAGGAGGAGAGAGATGGCTAAGAACTCTTTAGAGAGATATACTCATTATTATGAACGTTGGGCAACCAACCAATCGGTACGCACAAATTCCTCCTTCAATCTCCATTTTTTTGAAGTAATCCATCTCCATTTATTTGCTAGAATATGTCCATGATTCTAATATTCATTTAGTCTCCTTAAATTGTTAACCAGAACACTTGTTTGAACCTCTAACATCCACCCTGAAACTTATGCCCACTTTCTTGTAAGTAAAATACTCCCTCTGTCTCCAATTGACAGTCTCACGTTGACTTTGGTACTTTCCAAGAAACACTAGTTCCAACATAATCAATTGTCAATAATACAAAATATTTTCTGGTGTAAGATTTGGTAAATTGGTTATCCCCAAAAGGTAAGGGGACTATCAATTTGAGATGGAAGGATTATTATGAGAATTGCTTTGCTCTTATCATTTTGGTCACTTAAAACCACGTTGTCCCAAAGGCTTGGTTCTTAAGCTTTATCATCAATGTGTATTGGCCTTCATAAACCCTAATTAATTTCCAACTCTTGCTCTTGTATTTTGTTTATCTTATTATTGTTAACGGCATTGTTCTGAATGGTGCTGGACGCTAGAGGGGTGGATGGATCATGGATGGGTGGGGCGTGTTAATGCCAAGGTGGAATTCTGGAACACTAGATTGATAATTTTAATCATATCCATTTTAAACATTTGATGCTGCGTTATGTTCCCAAGTCAATTGTTTGGAGAATTTTACGCTAGGAACCAAATGAGTGACCTTCATTATAATGTAAAGAAGACCTCTCTGGCAGTATTAGGTCGGCAATAACCCAGATGGACCTTCTTGAGTAATATCTATAAAGAAGATTTTGTGGATTATAAACATTCTTTTCATCACCCTTTGCCTAATATAAGCTTTGTTACTGATCAAAAAAAAAAAAAGTAAATAAATAAATTCTGTTTCAGGTACTAATGCTTGTAATTTTGTGAATGCATATGTTTTGCTTTATAATCTGAAACCTTTTTGTTGTTTGATGACAGTCGAGGCAAAAAGCACTTGCAGATTTACATAACATGGAAACAGTACAAGTAAGAAAAATTTCCTCTTCCAATATAATACATTTATATTATGATGATATCTATGTAGCTATTTCTTGACCATTTGTGTCTAATGAATCTGATGCAAGGCTCATTTCTATTTTCCATGGGCATCTGACAGAGTATATAACCTTGACGTGTTACTTCTTTCTCCTAGGGTATATGCCTGAAATTAGTGCATTAAAAAAATTATTTTTATGGGAAAATCTTTGTTTTGCATGTTTTTAAAAATTTGTGATTTGACCTGGGATATCATTAAGCTAGCATATTCTGTCGAACAACTGAATATGGAAACAGGATGCTTAGTTTGGTTTAAACTAACCACAAGGTGGTTTGAGGAAAAATGGATTGTGGCTCCTCCTGTCCAAGGTAATCTTCCAAGTGGATTCCCAAGGCTAGATCTGGTTAGTGATGTTTTAGGGCAAAAATAAATTGATCATTTGTGGGATGTAATGGGTATGCTTGAGATGCAAAGCTCCTTGAACAGCTGTTTGGATGAAGCTTCAGATTTTGCTTGTGGCTCATAGTTAAGTGGAGATCCTTCATTGCTCATATTGGAAGAAACTTAGTAGTGGATGATGTCATCAGGTGAGAACAAATCTCGGTTATGGAGAGTTGAGCTAGCTTTATTTCTAGGCTGGTCAAATTCATTATTCATCCATGGGTGGGGGTCTCCTGTTTAATCCCAAGAACTTCCACATTCACAAGGAGCATTATCACATACATTGTTTCTCAAAAAGAGTGCATTTTTCTCTACTCAATCACGAGTTCTGTCCATGCAAGAGATTTGTTTTTTTTTTTAATTGGATTTGTGATAACAGGTCATCACTGTAACAGTTGTATCGAATATTTTCACATGTTGGGTGTCCTGGTCAAAATGTCCTGAGCCCAATATGCTGGAAATGGGTGGATGGAGAATATAAGGTTTTGATTGGGCTTCAAGTGTCGGAGAAGGCTGTGGTATTTCCATGTTCAAATTTCTGTCATGAATGAAAACTGGCAGAATTGTGAAAAAGAGGTGCTGTTTTGTTAATAAGAAAATTTTCTTCTTGCTTGATGGCATCCCTTTGGTGGTGGTTGCTTCAAAGCAGGTTTAAATCGGAGCCCCTATGGGTTATTGGAGTAAACCTTCATATTCATGGGGACAATATGTTTCTAAAGTGCTAGGGGTTGAAGTTGGAGCTTCCGTTTCAATAGATAGACATTCAGAACGGAGCTGAAACTTGTTTTAGTCTAGAATTCTTGTGAAGTGAATACCTTCGTCAGGCTCAATTGACATGTTTTCAAAATTTCTTAATCCAATTTAGGCCGACTCTTCATTATCGTGGAATTTGGTGGAGAATCACTGGTCTTCTGGAGGAGATGTTGATTACTTTGCATCCTGGTTGAAGATGAAGTGTAATTTTCACCTGTTTATGGAGACTTTCATGGTGATTTTATCCGAATATTTCTGATGGATGGAATAGTGGAAAATACTTTTATAAACTTGGCGCTAGAAACTTGCATGATGTCGCTGCTTTGCAGTGCAGGACTTAATTCAAATATGAATTTGCTGGGGGCAAGATATGGTTAAAAATGAAGATCTGTGGGGGATGGGTTTTTTTGCTGTGGTGCTTACCAGAAGATTTTCTTCAGCTATTGAAATTTCTCTGCCGATCTAGTCTATTGCTCTGGTAAGTAGGGAAAGGAGATGTGAGAAACTTTTATGATCATAGAACTGGAACCTACTGTTTTCTCAGATCCTTATCTCAAACCTGTGAACGCTTTTGGATTGGATGGAGCAAACTTGGAGGAATTTCGCATTATGAAAAGTGTCGAGGATGGCAGAGAAAATCACAGAAATTTAGAGTAGTCGGCAACGGGAGATTTGTTTATTCTATTTTTCTTAAATTTTAGAATTTAATTCCTTGAGAGGTTGACTGTTGAGGACAATTACTCAGCAGAAAGGTATATTCAGCTTTTTAAAGCTGCAGGGGAGAAAATTAGGGGCAATGAGTTAGGTTATCATCACTGTGGTAAGTCAAATTATTTCGGAGGTGTTTGGATGGGGTAGAGTCTTGTAGAGGTTTAAGAGCTTTCTTGGATATGGAGGAAATATCCAAGGAAAGGAGAGAGGAGTAAAAAAAGATGACCTCAGCAAAATACAGAATACATGGACCAGGTTTAGTAATTTTTAGGGGGAGTTCCACCTGTGGGTACAATATAGGGTTTTTCTTTAATTTTATGAACTCATAAGATGGTAGAGATGAGGATAGGTGGATGAAAGAAGACTGGAGGGTGCAACTTACAGTGATCCACCAGTTATCACTGAAGGAAGGCTTGTTACAATGTGTGGGGTGGCTGTCTAGACAATTCTTCAAAATTGGAAGCCGGTTTTGTCTCTTTTGCAATAAACAATGAGGGCAATTGCTTTGAATGTTTTTCAGAGTTTATGAAGAAATAGGCGGGCCTGTTAGAAGTGATTTGATGCTGAAGGTACGGAAGGGATTTTATCATTTTTTTTGGGGATACCTGAGCTACTAAATTGCTTGGAGTTCTTGCATAAGATCTGGTGGCAAAGCTATAAGATTCAGTGGATTAACCTTCTTTGAGTTTGGTTTGGATGTTACTCAGGATGTGTTTGGAGAGTTCCCCTACAATGGCAAGTTTGAATAGGAATCTCAAATATACCTCAAACAACAAGTAAAAGACATAAAATATACAAATAGAAATGTAATTCCGAAATGAAATAGAACTAAAAACAAAATCATAAAGTCTGACAACACTATGCACCCTCATGCTGCCAATTTTCATGCTACTCTTGTGTTCTATATCATGTGGTGCATTTCTTCAACTGGATCTTTGATTTGATAAACGGAATGCAAGAAGGTTTCTTTCAGTTTCAGAGTTTTAAGGGATCTTTGTGGGGGAATTCCTCTTTTCCTCCTTTTCTTCCATCTTAATTACAGAGTGTGTGGTCAGTGGCAGCGTGTTGGAAGGTTTTTGGTGCTCCTAATTGGGTCTTCATTGGGTTTTGCTTTGATGTACCACGGCTATTTGGGACCTGTTTCGTAAGAAATTTGAGAGATTGATGGGTTGGAGAAGAATCTATATGTCTAAGCTGGTTGTCTTTAATTAAGGGTTTGCTGCTGTTGGTTTTCCACATTTCTCATGTCCATTCTGCCTTTCCGGCATGTATGAAGCAAAGCGATGGAATTCTTATAGAAAAGCGTTATCACGGATTTGTTGTTGGTCGATGAGTAGATATAAAATATCAAAGCCATTTTAACATGGTGTTGGTAGATAAGTGGTTACATAGATTTGATGCGGCACGTGAGGAAGAGTCAATGAGGTTAGATTTAGGTCGCCGTGTTACTTTTTGGTCCAGGTTACTGATTTCCATGTCTTGAAAGTAAATACGATATGCTAGTGTGGTTGATTAAGTAGTAGTGATTTGAGGTTGAGGATATGAAAGCCGAGAGTTGGCCTTAGCTTCAGGATTGGAATTTAGGGTTGGTTTGATGCAAATGTTGGAAAACGATTGAGAACACTACTTTTTATGAGTAGTGGAAAAACGATGGAGAAAATTTCACCAAATCACTCATCTGTTTTTCCAACTTCTCATAAAAATTATTAGAGTTTTCAATAATTTTCCAACTCTTCATCAAACGTACTCTCTGGATAGTTTGAGGTGGCCGTTTCCCTTGATGGTGTGTATCGCCCTCATCAAATCATCTTGTTCTCTGGTTCTCTGTATGCTCCCTTGGGTTTCCCCTGTTAACTTAATATGAAAGATGAAGTCCCTATAACATTTTTATTTTTTTGCGTGGATGGTTTTGAAAGGGGCTTCAACTGGAATCTTCAGAGTATAAATTTTGTTAATAAGGTGAAGCCTGTGCAAGAAGTCAGACAAGAACATCTTATATGCCGGGTGATTTTGCTTGATATATATGGTATACGTTTCTTTAATATCTTTTTGGTATGTTGTGGACTTGTGGGTGATGGAAGAGGTTAAGTCTGGATCTCTTGCAATCATGGAGAGGTTATTCCATAAGGATTAGTGATGGTGAACTGTAAAAAAAGAATAAAGAAGAAGATAAGGTGGAATAAGATATGCCCACAGCTGGTGGCTCACATTCCCTAAGCGCAAACGCATTAATATTCAATATTCCAGTCCAAACATTAAGGTGGATTACATCCTTGTTATAGGCTAAGATGCAAAACCCCAAGACGCTAAATACCAAAATTACCCTTTAAAAATAATAACTAATTAGTTGTCTACCAAGGTTAACTTTGGGCTTACAAGATTCTTATAAGGGCCCTTGGCTTCCAAACCTTGCAATAATTATGCAACAAATTAAGAGATTCTGCATCATTTGGTGTGAGGAAGCATTGGATAATACACTGCAACTCCATGATTCATATTTTAGGGATTTCATTTTTTTGTCTTCTTTTTAGGGATTTTGTAGAGGTTTTAATTTGCAAAAAAGTTAATGTGTTTACATCCTTTCCTTCATCTGCTTTATTAAGACCCACTGTAAAGATAGCTGAGTGGTATCATTGCAGCTCAGAATTCAATAGAAGTCGTCTATCTGATACCTTGAAAAATTCAAGAATCTAATTCTTCTCCTTTTTTTGTGTTATTATTTTTTTTTCAATTATTTTCAGCTTGAGAAACTTAGCGAAAAGCAGTCTCAACCAGAGTCACAGTTGAAGTTCATTATAGAAGCTTGGCTACAGGTAAATCGAGATTCTTGCATTGCATTCATGAATTGTTATAGTAGGTCTTTGGTTCTACTCCGATCAAGCTTTGTTGGGACAAGAATACTAAATGCTCGAAGAATTTATGCCAGAATAAATTTCAATGGTTGAACGGATTGTAACCAGGTTGCAAGACTTTTTAGACTTATTAATGCTTCCAATCAGATTTTCCCCCCTTTTTTGAATCAATATATGTATGGTCTGGTTCTCGTATGCACATCCATATACGGATTATACCTTTGGTGACGAATTTTTGTCGCCAAAACATTGGGGAGATGTTTTCAGTGATGAAAATTTGTGGCTAAAGGTTTGGTCTGCATACGGACGATCTGCGCCCGATCCTGGCCATACATACATAGATATATCAATCCACAGTAACTTCTATGATATGGTATGATATCTATGATTGTTTAATATACTTGACCATTAACAGGTGATTGCCAAATACAGATTTTGTTTTTGTTTTATTTTGGAAATATTCAACTAGTAAGACACACTCAGAAATGTCTAGAACACTTGTATTGATTATGTAATCTTGCGGGCAGAGTAGTTTTGCTGATGAATTGAATCATGTTTTAAGATCAAAATGATGAAGATGAGGAAACCTTTGGAAATATTACTTCAAGGGGAAGAAACTTAAAAAAATAAAAAATTCAGAAACAAAAAATGCTTTTAGTGCTAATTTAAAACTGGACAAGTACAGTGAAAAGCTTATCCATCATGCAGCAACATACAAAATAGCATAAAACAGAACACACCATTAATCAGAGAAAGAGAATTGACTTTATGTCCATATAATGATATATTTTTTTTAATATGTTTGCAGATAGTTGAGTGTAGGCGCGTGTTGAAGTGGACCTATGCCTATGGATACTACCTACCTGAGCATGAACAAGCCAAGAGGCAGTTCTTTGAGTACTTGCAAGGTAATTTAATTTCTCTGGCTCCTACAAAATTTTCTACCAGACAATCATTAAGAGTGTGAAATCTGTGTTGGTTACTGCTGGGAATGTGTTTTCTATCTAATTTCTTTCTGTGAAGGGGAGGCTGAGGCTGGTTTAGAAAGGCTTCATCAGTGTGCTGAGAAGGAACTACAACCTTACCTCCAGGACCCTTCAGATGATTTCAATAACTTCCGCACAAAGTTAGCCGGTCTCACCAGGTAATTTTATTGTAAAGTTGCATTTTGTTCGTGGTTAATGTAAATATTTGCATCCTGCTTGAAATTAGATTCCCTCATTTTATTTCACAAAGGATTACTTATTCAACTTTTGTGGATTTTTTTTTTCCTTCTAAACATCCCACTGCATGCGCATAGAAGTTAGTTCCAAGGGTTCTATATTTAAGTTATTGTCCTGATTTTAAAAAAAATATTATTGTGTTTAATTATGTCCTTAAAGTGGTGTAGCACCTATTAGTTATATTCCTGTTAAGTTCCCTTAGATTTAACAAATCCCAAGTCTCCTTGATACTGGAATTGCTAGGGCCGAAGTGCTATCAACACTGAAAAAGATGGGACTACTTTCGATATTGTTATTATTATTGTTTTATTGTTAACTATTTTTTATGAGTCGGTTGCGGGGGATTAGCCGATTTCGGTGAATGGAAGGAATGTAAGATCCAAGGGGAAGGGTCAGTAACTAATTTTTTCTTGAATTATAAAAAAAAAAGGAAAATACAATTAGCTTTCAAGCAGATTCAAGATATTAAGCCCCACTTAAAACTCATTTTCTAACTGCTCACAAAAATCAATTGTTTTTGTTTTCATTTTCCACCTTGTTATTAAATGGAGCCTTAATCTGGAAGAAGTATATTGATAGGAATATACAGAATCAATTCATTTTCCTTCTTGTCTTTCCAGTTAGGGTCCTTTCGGTATCACTTTTTCCTTTGTGGAAACATATTAACTCCCACGACTACCCACAATAGCTAATAAGCGAAAGGATAAAATTTAGTTGGATCCCCTCTCTCTCTCTCTCTCTCACACACACACACACAAAAGACTTTGTGATAACTTTTTCCTTGGATAATCGTGAAGTTTCTTATGCAAAAAATAAAATATTTGTATTTGCAAATTGGAACAGCGTGACGAGAAATTTCTTTGAGAACTTGGTGAGAGCACTAGAAAATGGTCTATCAGACGTGGGCAGCAGCAGCAAGGCAGTGGGCTCGGAAAGTAGTGCAGCTGAGAGTAGTAGCAAAGGGAAGGGAAGCAGCAGCGGCAACAAAAACTCTTCTGATAATTCAGGCAATTGGGTGTGTGATCAATGCACTTATATGAATAAAAAGTCCGCAACCACTTGCCACATGTGCCAGCGGCGTCGATGAATTTGCTTGGAGAGAGAGGAGAGAGAGAGAGCCAGCCCCCCTCTTGAACAAAGAGAATGGAAAAAAGGGGGCATAAAATGGTTTGATTTGGCTGATCCTTTTGACGTCTGGCCTAATTGATAGAGATTTAATAAAAATCTAGTTCATTTCTCTGAAATTTCATTCCTGGATTACCGCATGTATATTTCGCTGTAAAATGCGGGAAAAAGGAAGAAGGAAATAATGCAGTGGATGAAGTATTTTGTGTGTTGTTTGAGGGTTCTTTCTTTTTTGGCTGGTGTTGGGGGGTGTTCTGTATATAAATTTCTGGCTGTCCATTAATGTAAGTACTCTTTCAAGTTCTTGAAAAATTGCGTACTGATTTCAAATTTCATGCGGATGCCCAAACTTGGATACAATATTTCCTTAGTCTTGCTTTAAACATGTTATTAGCATATATGTGGAATGTATTTTGTAATAGAAATCGTGGAAGGAATTTAGCAGTTGGCGTTTTCAATATAATTTAAATGCTAGTGGCAGTCTTGATGGATGGGCGTTGTGCTCATTAAACGTTGTCTTATCTTGGTTTGTGTTTTACACTTTTGTTTCGCGTTTTAATGCGTGATATGTGAAAGAAAGATCAGAAGGTATTTGGGGTATGTGCTGCTTGATTCATCAACTGATCTTATGTCATAATTGGTCTTTTCGAATTGCCTCATTTAGCAAATTTTGCTTATGGTGCAAAGTGTAGCTGGTAAAGGTTTGTTTTTTGTCTGACAGATCACTTGTATTTCTACGTGATAGAATTAGAAAATACTTATGAGAGATCACTTTGTATTCCTAGTGTTTCTTAGATATCGAAAGAGATTTTGGAGATGTAAAATGAAAGATTCATTCGGTTGCGTTGTTCCAATGCAGAAAGGGGATAAATTCTGTTTAATGCAATGCCCACAAAATAAAGTCGTAGCTGAAGAAATGAAACATAGTCCTTATGCATATATTGTTTGTAGTTTAATTTGTACACATGTTTGTACTAGGCTAGATATTAGTTTTGTTGTTTTGATGCTATGGAGGTACGAAATCAATACAAGAATGGATTATTAGAAAGCTCGATCATTTAGAGGTTGTTGGTTATTCAAATTCGAACTATGGTGGTTATTAGGAAACCGACTTTTTAGTTGTTCCTTTTAGCTGGAGGAGAGAGACTGAGTTTGTAACACGAGGTTTCAAAGTAATTTATTCGTGCGAATTTCATTTTTATAACTAATTGACGCAACTGCTATCATAATTTCACGGTAGTTTTGTGTTAGAGTCGTTGCCTTTGCTCTCGTTGTCCCGTCCTTGGCGTTGTTTTGGGCTTGATTGGCTGGCCTTTGTTTAATACATAGCCCTGGACTAGTGAAATTCTTAGTGTTCAACCCGCGCTTTAACATTGTCCAGGTAAATATTTTAATACTAAATTTGAACATACAAGACAAAAGTTAAAAGGTAAAACAATCTTCTATAATTAATTTAGGAAGGTAGACTTCCTTTTTCTCTCTTGACACAACTAACATTCACTGTTTGCACTAAATATAATTTCCACACAAAATACAATCTTCATGAATCTTTTTTGCTTTCTGAAAATAATAACACAGGCATCAATTATTTACACTATTTTCCCAGACTTTTGTAGTCTTGTTTGATGTCATAGCTAACGTTTTAAAAATTTCTATTTTTGCTACGAAGGTAGAATTCATTTTCCTCTCCCGACACAATCAACACTCACTATTTGCATTAAATACAATTTCTACCCTAAATACAATCTTCATGAGTCTTTCTTTGCTTTCTGAAAATAATAACACCGCCGGTATTAATTATTTACGCATCGTGTTAAGAAATGAAGGTTAATTGAACAAATAAGCATATAAGTTATAAGTTATAAGTTATAATTGCAAATCCACCCGTGAAAGGGTTAAGCATCACATATATTTAAAGTGATTTTAAGAGGAATGAGTCATATTTTAGGTAATGAGATTGAAGCAATGATTCGAAAGTTCTGGTGGTCCTCTAAATTGCATTGGATCAGTTGTGATTAGTGGCGGAGCAATGATTTAATAATAAGGAAGACAAAAAAATTAACTATAACGTTTATGACTTTTTGGTACTCTAGTGTTTGAAGACAATGACACTAAACTATTAAAACTTTTGACGTAACTACTTTTGCAAATTGTCAATTCATGGGTGTTAATGTAATTATTAGAAACTGTGCTGGTCATTTTTTGTCTGGGTTCTTAGTGCAGGCTCCTTGTCTTTTAGAACCCAATGGCATCCTTTGTTCTTAGAAAAGGAAATGTTGTGGCAAATTATCTTGCCAAATATGCTCTAAATATTGAGAATTATATCGCTTAGATGGAAGAGGCTTTAATTTCTTGTCCTCTCTTCTCTTTTATTGCATCTTCTATTTCTACTAAAATGAATTTGCATGTTGCCTAGAAGAATGGGTCTTTCATGTAGCTAATAATAGTAAATGGAAAAAGAGGTTAATTTTTTACCTAAAGTTACTTAATTTTCAATAAAGCCAACCTCGTATCCCAAGCTAAGATATGAAACATAAAAATATAAAATTAACTCGCGAGACTCGAATTTATGACCACTGAGCCACTTGAATGTATGACTATACAAATATTTCATTCACATTAGTATATATAAAAGCAACAAAAGCGTTGTTTCTATTCACGGAAAAGATTTTCAGAGGAACCCTCTATTACTTATTACACGAATAAAAATATTCAAAGCATTTAAAATTGAGAGACCACCCCAGATCCGAACTGAGCCAATAACTTAGTTAAGAATCTATCATTGTATAGAGCAACTCACGGGTTCAATTCTTACCTTAACAACACCTTAAACTTAACGACAGGTTCATTCAATATCCACTGATTCACATTTTTTCTTATATGTTTAACTAGCTCTTTAAGCTTGGAATGCATCACTGGTGATACAATTCTCCCCCTTGAACTTTGAATTGTGGGTAGCAAGAATCTTGTAGTAGTAAATGTGACACTCCACTGCTCCATCTGGACTCCAACGCTACCACAAACCCATACAAAATCAAAAGTACTGAAATTGCAAAAGATAAATACACTTCTTCTGTCAAGCTACTAAGCACCACCATCCTTTTGTGTGCATGGGAGAGATATCACAAGAGTGGACTCAGGATTTTTTGGAGGGATGAGCAATGTTAATTAATTTGGACCGGGTTCGAACTGAAAACTTGATATATTATAGCATTGAAGAAAATTTTTAGACTAAACTACAGTTTTAATTGGCCGGTAACTAGATCTGCCCTACGAGAAAAAGAGAGATTTTGTGGGATGGAAAGAGAGAAGAGGATGCTATAAGAGGAGCAGGGTTGGGGTTGTTTTATTGTGTGTGGGTGGGGGGGGGGGGGGGGGGGGGGGTGTTGAGTAAAGTGTCAAGTGTACTAAGGGGTGAAGAATGGTGTGGATTAATGGTGACAATATTCAATGAATCTCTAATTTCCTTAATTACAAATTGATCACATGGGCCAGGTAAGGTTGAACTTTATTTGGTTCTTTCACTTTCATAAAGAAAATCCCTTCCAATGTATGTCTACCTGAATGCATGTGGTCACAAATGCACATTCAATGTGACTAGTGTCTAGTGGGCTAATAAAAATTGGAGCTTTATAAGGATAATTATTACTTTTGTCCTAAAAATTACATCCAAAATAAAGTACTAATTTTGATAGGGGTTACTTCAATTAAACTAGTGGTGTTAGGAATTCAAAACCTATGTCAGTCATTTAGTATTAAAAAATATACATTATTTTAACACCTGTCGTTAAGTATGTGAGTACAATTCGTCAAGTCGTGTTAAGTAAATCAATAAAGTTTAAGGTGTCAAAAATATTGTAGGATCTATACTAAAATACTAATATTGAAAGCAAACCCTTCCTTCTATAGTAGTTTTGAAACTAAATTAAATTATTTTTACTTTTGTCCCAATAATATTCTCAGGTAAGACCTTTGACCTCATTTTAAGATTGAACTAATATTACCGATGATCGAACCAATGTTTCAGTATAGCTAAAACACCAATTAACATTGTGTCGATTACACTTTGATTACGGAAATTTCGGTAATTTTTACCATAATTTTCGGTGAAAACCGAAATTGAATATCAAAATTAAAATCAAAACAAAATTAAAGATTCAAAATCAAACACGGCAAAACAACAAATAATTTTCAAGCACACAAAATTTCAATACAAATTCAAACTATATGTACATAAATAACTAAATCAAAGATTAAAGATGAGGTATATATACATAAATAACTAAAATTGCGACTAAATTACAAGATTAAATATAGGTATATGTATAAATAATTAAAACAATGAAGAAGATTAGAAGAATATCGGGCACAAATCAAATCTGAATTAAGAGAAAATTTTAATTTTTAATTTATTTATTTTATTTTATTTGTGGGGGTGGAGGGGGGGTGGGGGTAGGTTTGAGGCGACGCGAGAGTTGCTGTCGGGCTGTAGAGGACTTGAGTTGAGGTTGAGATGAGAGTGAGACTTGTGAGAGAGAAAAAGTGTCTTGAGTGAGAGCTTGAGAGTGAAACAAAGTGTGTGTGAGTTTGTGGCTATGGGCTTAGGATAAATTACAAAGAGTTAATACATATATATAATTTAATTTTTTTTTTAAAAAAAATTGATTCGATTTGGTTCAGTACAACCGAACTTTTTTGTAAATAGAAGTTGTCACCATATTGAAAATTAGCAAGTGACCGATTTTTGGCTACCGGTTTTAACGGGTTTGGTTTCTTTTCACATTATGTTAAAAATTCTTTAGTCAATTTTAAATCTAAAATGTTAACCCTACTTTTATCTTTGAATTTCCGTATTTTAAGAAATTTATTTATATATAAGAAAAAATTAATATAAATTTTCCGGTTGATTGATAGTTTACTATTATATAAAAATTGGAGCTAGCTTTATAAGGGTAATTATTACTTGTGTTATAAAAATTACATTGAAAATAAAGTACTGATCTTGATAGGGTTACATCAATTAAACAAGTGGTGTTAGGAATCCAAAATACCATGACAATAGTATAATAAATCTATATAATAAGGAAAGATTTTTTTTGACTAAAGAATTTTTGAAATTCTACCTAATCAAAAGTCTATATTTAGTTTGATAAATTTATTTTTTCTTACATATATTTTAGATCCTAGGATGTGGTTTATCTCTAAGAAGCATTCTCCACCTTAGATTTTTTTATTTCTATTAACTTTGCACCTTTATATTAGAATACTACACTCACTAATATACTCCACCCACACATAATCAAAACAAACCCAATTTCTCTCTTCTTTTTTTCTTTAAACTTAAAAATATAATAACTTTTAATCAAAGTTTATATTTTTAATAAAAAACATATATTTGAAACCTACTCATGAATACCTATACAATAAGATCCATTGTTATTATAAAATTATGTATAAAAAATATTTTTTTTTACCTATGTAAGTAAACATTTTAGTGATTTTAAATTTATATTACTTTCATATTATGATTTAAGTAGAAACTTCTTAAAAAAAGAATTCTCACTTTCATAACAAATAAATTATTTCAGACTTTCGTTTTTTTATATAATTTTTAAATTAAAAGTTTTTTTTTTCTTTTGAGGTGTAATCAATATACCTCACAACAACACTTATCCATTATCTAGCTTTACATTTTCACTTATTGTTAAATTAATTATGTCTTCGCGAGAGTACAATATAGTTTGGGTAATAATACCACCCATTATCTAACTTAGATTATGTTAATAGATATGAATATTAACATTGTTATAGACGAAATTTAATTAATTTTAATTATCATTCTTGCGTTGTACAGAACAAAAAATATCATTCTAGCAAAATAATATATAACAACAATTTATATGCTTGAAATATCTAATGGTCATAAACTATTTGCATAAATCTAATGATTTAAATAGGTTGTGGCAATTATGTAATATTTAGCAACACTAAATGTTAAATTTAATACATTTCTTAAAAGATAACAATTCACAAACTATAGTTATTGTCTTCCTTTTAAAAAAAAATGGTATTCTCTAAAATAATAAAAAAAAACAAAAGTATTATTTTGTTAGATTGTTAATGTTTTATACTTTTTTATTGAAGAAATTGAAGATATTTGTATTGCAAAAACAAAAATATTATTTTGTTAGATTATTAATGTTTTATACTTTTTATTGAAGAAATTGAAGATATTTGTATAGCAAAAAATATGAACAGTCATATATCTATATTTCCTATAAACTATATCGTCCGTCTAATACTTTTAAATGAAAATATTGGTTATTTAAATTTTTTTCATAATTTCGTTTGTAAATAATTTATTAAGTTAACTTTGCTTTTATTCTATCTATATAATATAGGAAAGGGTTTTTTTTGACTAAAGAGCACGAAATAACAAACACGAAATTTTTATATTTATGTGTAAGTTTTTTGAATGCATCTTAAATTGGATAATGCATCATAAACGTCTTTGATTAAAAAAAATTTGGCGCACTGTGTCGGATGGCACGGGCATACCCTAGTTGACAACATATTACCGAAAAAATCAAAACAATCGACACTATTATAAATAGCCAATAGTATGCATGAAGTAAATTAATTAAGTTTGTGAATTGCTAATATAGAAAGCAAAATCCTCCTTGATTTTTTGGTAGTTTTGACAATAAATTAAAGAATTTTTACTTTTGTACCTATAATAGTTATTTTTATTAAAAATTCAAGTTGTATGATTTTAAACTTGTGACCTTTAGGTTCATAATTAAAAAAAAAATCCATGAAACTAATACTATTATTTCCTTAATTTTTTATTTTAAATAAATTGATATGTGCGAAAAAAATTAAAATACACGCATCGCGTATATTTCTACATGCACTATATAGAAAGATAAGATTAATGTGCATCATATTTTTTCTCGCTTTCTTGTACACTCCATAACCTAGAATGCTTCCAGCCCTAATAACCACCTACCCTCATAGTGACACCCACGTGCCTTTGACTTGGGCCGATAAAAACGTATCCAAATGCCTAAGCCCATTAACTCAATTCACCAATATATAAATACTTGCCAAGCACATTTGATTTCAATGCACTCGAGGGCTGGGTTCGGTAACCGAATTGAAGTAATATTACCGATGGCCGAACCGATATTTTGGTATAGCTAAAACATCAATTGATATCGTGTCGATTATACTTTGGTTATCAAAATTTAGATGACTTTTACCATCATTTTAAATTACAAATCCAAAATCAAACACCATAAAACGTCAAATAGTTTCCGAGCACACAAAATTTCGCTACAGATTCAAATTCATATACATAAATAATTAATCAAAGATTAAAGATGAGGTATATATACATATAGGGAGCCGATCCTACACGGAACAGTGCGTACGCACGGGTCGTTTCCGCGAGTGGGACCGGAGGTTTTTTTTTCTTTCACATTAAACGGGGCTCTCATCTCTCACTCTTCCACTCCGTCTCTCTCTCTCAAAGCCATAGTTGAAGCCATTGCTCTCTCTCTCACTCTCACCGAAGCTCCGTCTCTCTCTCCCACCTGCGACCACAAACCCACCAAAGCCAAACCCACCGAAGAAATTGCAACAACGGCCCTCTCCCCCCGCGCCGCCGACGATCTAATTATCAGTGTTTCAAAGTTGCAACAGCGTGAAGAATGAAAATAGTGAAGTCAATTAATTAATTTGGCAAAATAAGAATACGATTCTTGTTCGCAATCAATTGAACCAAAGAATTTGACTAAATTCATCTTTAAAGAATCAATTTACTACTATTTATGCATTTACAGAATTTAATAGTAAAGAATACAAAAAATTAATTATAACGTTTATGACTTTTTGGTACTCTGGTGTTTGAAGAAAATGACACTAATTATCAATTCATGGGTGTTAATATAATTATTAGAAACTGTGTTGGTGATTTTTTGTCCGGGTTCTTAGGGGGTGTTTGTTTTTACCTTTGAATACTTAATAAAAGAGTATTAATTAAGCATTCAGGGGTGCAATATGATTGTTTTTTTTAAATCATTAAGAGGTTAACGGCTATTTTTTTAAAATGATTAAACATTCAGCATTAAGAGGCATTAGTTTCGTTGAATACTTAATGCTGAATTTAAACCATTGTTTTATACAAAAACATAAAATTCAAAATCTCATTCAGAATAAAAAAAAAAAAACAGCATTTTTAGATCTTAGATTTAGCATTTAGCACTTAGCAATTAGTAATCAACATTCAGTAATCTAAATTTAGAAAAAAACAAAAAAAACAAACGCACCCTTAGTGCAGGCTCTTAGTCTTTTAGAACCAAGTTTGTGGATGCATTGTGCAGTAAAGCTAACTTTATAAACTAGTTTTGTTTTGGATTTTTTTTAACATACATGTCAAAGGTGGCAGCGATTAAGGAACTCGCAGATGGCGCCTCGAGAATCTATGCTATTGTGGAAAATTATTCTGCCAAATATACTCTAAGGCTCCGTTTGATTGCAAAGTGGAAAAGGAAAATAAATTGAGTTAGTTTTGGTGAAAAGATGAAAAATAAGTTTATGGATAAAAGTGATATCCTCTTAATTTTTAAGTTTTTCCATGAAGAAATTTTCTTTGCTTGGTGGTGAGTAAAAATTTTCCACAAAAAATATTGAAGGATGGGGGATATGTACTCATAACATGAGTAACATCTCTCACCTTAATTTCTATCTTTTCATACAAACTAACTAAATTTATTTTCCTTTTCCATCTTTGCAATCAAACGGAGCCTAAATGTTGATGATTATATCTCTTAAACATAAGAGGATCTGATTTCTTGTCGTCTCTCCTCCTCTATTGCATCTTCTATTTCTACTAAAATGAATTTGCATGTTGCCTAGAAAAATGGGTCTTTCTTGTAGCTAATAATAGTAAATGGAACAAGAGGTTAATTTTTTACCTAAAACTACTTAATTTTCAATAAAGCTAACCTCGTGTCCCAAGCTAAGATATAAAACATAAAAATATAAAATTAACTTGCGAGACTTGAAATTTTTGACCACTGAGCGACTTGAATATATGATCGAATATAACAATATTGCATTCACATTAGTATATATAAAAGCAACAAAACCGTCGTGTCTTTCCACGGAAAAGATTTTAAGAGGAACCCTCTATTACTTATTACACGAATAAATTTTTTCAAAACATTTACAACTAAGAGACCTCCCCAGGTCCGAACTGAGCCAATTACTTAGCTAAGAATCTATCGTTGTATCGAGCAACTCACATGTTCAAACTCACATGTTCAAATCTTACGTACCTTAACAACATCTTAAACTTAACAACTGGTTCATTTGATATCCACTTATTCACATTTTTTTCTTATATGTTGAACTAGCTCTCTAAGCTTGGAATGCATCACAGGTGAAACAATTCCCCACTTGGACTTTGAATTATGGGAAGCAAGAATCTTGTAGTGGTAAATGTGACACTCCACTGCTCCATCTTGTTGGTAAATAATGTACTGCTGAATCTAAAATAAATAAGGTAGAGAGTACACCGGGTTGAGTCGCGGACTAAGTCGCTCTCTTTAAGACGTTTCGCGGCTCTGCCCGGAATTGTGCTAGCAGTTCAGATTATGCCACGCCGTCCCCAGGATGAAACAGCCCAGATACCCTCTGTACGATTGATTTGCACTTATTCAACCGCTCGACAATAACACTCTTTTAATTGCTCGGGATCGAATTTTTTTTCTACCGGCCGGAGGCTAAAAATTTTTCTGCCGGAAAATATTTTTGTAGATAGATCTCTCTTTGTTTTGTTCTCTGCGAGTGTATTTTTTTGAAAGCTATTTTAGATCCGTTTAAAGGGGAAAGCGTTGAGACAAACAAACACCTTTCCGGAAAATCCGCAAGAAAACATGGAGGAAAGTAGAGGAGCGTGTTGGAGGAAATCATGGGAGCGTGCAAGAAAACACGGAGGGAAATAATTGAGCCTTGTCCCATTTTTTAATTTTTATTTAATAAATAAAATTCTTTAAATGTATTTTGTATAAAAAGATAATACACTACGCAAGACAAGCCCAAAGCCCGAGCCCGAGACCGAGACCGAGACCGGGCCGGGCCGGGCCGGGTCGGTCGGCGCGCGTGTGGTGAACCACATTCATCCAAGTCCTCACCCAATAGCACAAAAGTCTAATGCCCAAAGGGCTCAAGCCCTTAAGCAAATTCTTCCATATATAAACCCATGAAAGGTTTTATATCTCTCCTATGTGGGACTTGGGATAACATCACATCAACCATCACATCACATTAAATCACCTTGTCTTGGTTTTATTTTTCTTTAAATACACAAAAACTCCAACAATCCCCCACTTGTATTTTAGGAAAAACTTTTTCATCGAGCATATATACATAGGACAGTGCATAAGTAAAGGTATTTTTCAACTTGAACCTTTACGTAGTGTATGTGTTTCAGACTATACTAGAGTAACTCGTAGTTTTGAACTCTATCTCTGACAATCACAACACACACCGGCCCCAAGAGTGTTGTCCAAAAAGCCAGCACGTTATGGCCATGTGCTTATATCCCGGTTAGTGAATGCTCTAGAGAATTTGCCCAAAATTCCATAGGAAGCGACCTCTATTCCACATTCACATAGGTGAGTCTATCAAGAGTACTCTTGTAGCATCGGTACCCCACTCCACATAGAGCTATAGAACTCATTAAGAGCATGTGCTCAACCTTTTCGCCGCTTCAAGATATCATGCTCCATAGGGATGAGATAATACTACATGATTTCTAAAGTATCACTTGTAACTTGTTGTTTACCCTTTGAACCTATTTCTTGGGATCTCCAGTCCATAGGTTGGGTTACTATTACAGTGACTCAAATTTCGTTGGGCGTTAACCCCATCCCTTTCGAGGTGTTAAGCACCTTCTCTCTCGTTAGTCCTTTCGTCAAAGGATCAGCCAAATTTTTCTCAGACCGCACATAATCCACTCTTACAGCACCTTTGGAGAGTAACTTTCTAACCGTGCTGTGTTTACGACGAATTTGTCGTTTCTTACCGTTATAGTAACGGTTCTGAACTTTTGCAATAGCCGCGGTACTATCGCAGTGGATAAGGACAGCTGGGATCGGTCTCTCCCATAGAGGGGTATCTGCAAGAAAGCTTCTCAGCCAACTTGCTTCTTCACTAGCAGCAGCTAGTGCTATCATCTCTGACTCCATCGTAGACTGGGCCAAAATGGTCTGTTTCTTAGATTTCCAAGAAACCGCACCTCCAGCAACACTGAAGATATATCCACTAGTGGCCTTGGAATCTTCTGACAGGGTGTTCCAGTCAGCATCGCTATATCCTTCTAGGACAGCGGGAAACTTTTGATAGTGTAACTTTAGGTCCATGGTTCTTTTTAAATAACGCATGACCCTCTCAATAGCATGCCAATGCTCCATACTAGGACTGCTAGTAAACCTGCATAGTACCCCCACTGCATAAGCAATATCGGGCCTAGTGCAATCAGTAGCGTATCGAAGGCTACCAATGATGCTCGCATACTCAGTTTGTCTAACACTGTCTCCAGTGTTCTTGAACAACTTCACACTAGGATCATATGGAGTACATGCTGGTTTACAATCTGAGTAATTATATTTCCTTAGAATCTTCTCAATGTAATGAGATTGATCCAAAGAAAGTCCCTTTTCCGTCCTAGTAATTTTAATCCCTAAAATTACATTGGCTTCTCCCAAATCCTTCATATCAAAATTTTCACATAGCATGGATTTCACATTATTAACTACATGGATATTAGAACCAAAAATAAGCAAGTCATCAACATACAAACATATAATAGTGCAAGCATTATTCTCAGTCTTATAATAAATGCATTTATCACTTTCATTAATTCTAAATCCATTTGCAACAATCAATGCATCAAATTTCTCATGCCATTGCTTAGGAGCCTGTTTCAAACCATAAAGGGATTTATCTAATTTGCTTACTTTTTGTTCTTGGCCTGTAATAATGAATCCTTCAGGTTGTTCCATGTAAATTTCTTCTTCTAATTCTCCATTAAGGAAAGCGGTTTTAACATCCATTTGATGCACAACAAGATCATGCAAGGAAGCTAGGGCAATCAAAACACGTATAGATGTTATTCTAGTAACGGGAGAATAAGTATCAAAGAAATCTACATTTTCACGTTGTCTATAACCCTTGACAACTAAACGTGCTTTGTATTTATCAACAGTGCCATCAGGATTTAATTTCTTTTTAAGTATCCACTTACAACCTATGGTTTTACAACCAGGAGGAAGGTCTACTAGATGCCAAGTTCTATTTGATTCTAAGGAATCCATTTCATCGTTAATGGCTTCTTGCCAAAGGTCAGCATCTAAAGAAGATAACGCTTCTTGAATAGTGGATGGATCATCTTCTAAAGTGTATGCATAAAAATCAGGTCCAAAGTCTTTAGCGGTTCTAACTCTTTTACTTTTCCTAGGTTCAATTGATGTACCATGGTGCACGGTACTAGTAGGTAAATTAGAGCTAGAAGGTAATGAGCTACCCCCACTATTCTTTAATTTAAAAGGAAATTTATTTTCATAAAAATCTACATCATTAGATTCAATAATAACCTGATTTTTCAAATCATAAAATCTATAGGCCTTACTATTAATAGCATATCCGATAAAAACACATTCATAAGCTCTACTAGCAAGCTTAGATCTTTTAGGATCAGGAATACGTACGTAAGAAAGGCACCCCCAAACGCGTAAATAAGAAATATTAGGCCTTTTATTATTTAAAATCTCATAGGGGGATAAATTAGATTTAATCTTAGGCACCCTGTTAAGAACGTGACAAACGGTTAATAAAATCTCTCCCCACCACTGTGAGGCAGCCCCCGAATTTAGTAGCGTAGCAACAATTAATTCGGCAAAGGTTCTATTTTTCCTTTCGGCTTTTCCATTCATTTCAGGTGAATATGGAGCAGTCGTCTCATGAATAATACCAAGTGAAGTATAGAGATTTTTAAAATCAGTTGAACCATATTCGGTTCCTCTATCACTCCGAAATCTTTTTATTTTCTTATTAAACTGATTTTCAATTTCTGTAGAAAATATTTTAAACATATCAATTGCTTCACTTTTATTTTTCATAAGGTAAATATAGGAAAAATCCGAATTATCATCAATAAAAGTAATAAAATACCTTTTTCCATTTCTCGTTAAAACACCATCAAATTCACAAATATCCGAATGAATTAATTCAAAAGGTTCAGTTTCTCTTAAAACAGATTTGTGAGGTGTTTTAGTAATCTTTGCTTGGCTACAGAATTCACATTTTTCGAAATCATTTAATGATAAGGGGGGAATAATTTCCAGTTTACTCATGTTCTTAATAAGGCGCTTATTAACATGACAAAGTCTAGCATGCCACACATTAAATGAACAAATCATATAAGCAGAACTAGAAACAACTTTATTAGCATCAACATTCAATTTAAACATCCCAT
Source organism: Lonicera japonica (assembly GCA_021464415.1). Taxonomy (NCBI): domain Eukaryota; kingdom Viridiplantae; phylum Streptophyta; class Magnoliopsida; order Dipsacales; family Caprifoliaceae; genus Lonicera; species Lonicera japonica. The sequence continues at coordinate 16,924,681 of CM038465.1, forward strand.
CACAAGCATACCCCTTCCCCACAAATACACCATTCTTAGTAAGAGTAAACAAATCTGCCCCAATAGTTTGAACAAATCCAGCTTTATTAAGGATGTAACCCGAAACAAGATTCTTCCGAATTTCTGGAGTATGCAGAACATCCTTAAGGATGACAGTCTTTCCAGAAGTGAATTTCAACTCGACATCACCCGTCCCAGCAACATTAGTGGTGTGGGAATCACCCAACAACACTTTCTTATCAACAGCATCAGAATAGGTCTTAAATAGAGCACGATCATGGCAGACATGACGAGAGGCGCCAGTATCTACCCACCAACCTTCAGAACCCGATACCAGATTAATTTCTGTTATCATAGCCACTAAGGGCTCTTCTTCAGTAACATTCGCCTGAGGAACTCGGCGTTTGTTTCGACAATTTCTTGCCATATGACCAGGCTTTCCACAGTGATAGCAAGAAAACACACTGTTATTATTATTATTATTATTATTATTATTATTATTATTAGCCTGGCCATTTCTGTTTTGGTTCTGAGTTTGGTTGTTCCTATTCTGGTTCCCGTACCGGTTCGCATTATTTCCACCGTTCTGATTTTTCATATTTTTTCGGTTCGGCCTTAGAGCAGGAGGGGTGTTGTTCGAGCGATTCTGATTTTGGTTACGGTTCTGATTTTTGTTAAAAACAACCAGAACCTCATCATTCCGATCTTGCTTACGGTTTTCCTCCTCAATCCTGAATTTAGTAATCAAACTTTCAAATGAAAACTCTTTAGATTTGTGACGCAAACTATTTTTGAAATCTTTCCATCCAGGGGGTAATTTATCAATCAAAACTGCCACTTGAAACTGCTCATCAAATTTCATCCCTTCAGAAATAATCTCATGTGCAATTTTCTGAAGTTCGTGAGACTGTGTAACAATAGACTTGTCGTCCGTCATCTGATATTTCAGATAACGACTGACAGCGTATTTTTTAGACCCAGCCTCTTCGGTGTCATATTTCTTTTGAAGTGAATCCCAAATTTCTTTTGCGGATTTGCACGGGAGGTAAACATCATAAAGCTCATCGTGAAGAGCATTCAAGATCAGATTTCTGCAAGCATAATCATTGTCTTCCCAAGTTTTGAGAGTCTTATGATCTGCCTCAGAAATCGGATTAAGGAAAGTGGGTTTTTCAGAAACACAAGTAGATTCCACTTTCTTAAGAGTTAAGTAAAAAAACATTTTTTGTTTCCACCTCCTAAAGTGCAGACCCTCAAATTTAAAGGGTTGATTCAATGAGCCAGAAGCAGCAGCTTGATTATGTTCATTAGCCATGACAACAGTTATACAAAAAATAGCAGAATAGAAAACGTCTTAAAAATGTTGGTAAATAATGTACTGCTGAATCTAAAATAAATAAGGTAGAGAGTACACCGGGTTGAGTCGCGGACTAAGTCGCTCTCTTTAAGACGTTTCGCGGCTCTGCCCGGAATTGTGCTAGCAGTTCAGATTATGCCACGCCGTCCCCAGGATGAAACAGCCCAGATACCCTCTGTACGATTGATTTGCACTTATTCAACCGCTCGACAATAACACTCTTTTAATTGCTCGGGATCGAATTTTTTTTTCTACCGGCCGGAGGCTAAAAATTTTTCTGCCGGAAAATATTTTTGTAGATAGATCTCTCTTTGTTTTGTTCTCTGCGAGTGTATTTTTTTTGAAAGCTATTTTAGATCCGTTTAAAGGGGAAAGCGTTGAGACAAACAAACACCTTTCCGGAAAATCCGCAAGAAAACATGGAGGAAAGTAGAGGAGCGTGTTGGAGGAAATCATGGGAGCGTGCAAGAAAACACGGAGGGAAATAATTGAGCCTTGTCCCATTTTTTAATTTTTATTTAATAAATAAAATTCTTTAAATGTATTTTGTATAAAAAGATAATACACTACGCAAGACAAGCCCAAAGCCCGAGCCCGAGACCGAGACCGGGCCGGTCGGTCGGTCGGTCGGCGCGCGTGTGGTGAACCACATTCATCCAAGTCCTCACCCAATAGCACAAAAGTCTAATGCCCAAAGGGCTCAAGCCCTTAAGCAAATTCTTCCATATATAAACCCATGAAAGGTTTTATATCTCTCCTATGTGGAACTTGGGATAACATCACATCAACCATCACATCACATTAAATCACCTTGTCTTGGTTTTATTTTTCTTTAAATACACAAAAACTCCAACACATCTTGACTCCAACACAACAACAAATCCATGCAAAAGCAAAACTACTGAAATTGCAAAGGATAAATACACCTATTCTGTCAAGCTACTAAGCACCACCATCCTTTTGAGTGTGTGTATGGGAGAGAGATATATATCACAAGCGTAGACTCAGAATTTTCTGGAGGGATGAGCAAAGTCAATACTAATAATTAATCTGGACCGGGTTAGAACTGAAGACTTGATATATTACAGCATTGAAGAATTTTTTTTTATACTAAACTACATTATTAGTTGGCCTGGAACTAGATTTGCCCTTGGAGAGAGAGAGATTTTGGGTGATGGAAAGAGAGAGGGGGATGCTATAAGAGGAGCAGGGGGGGGGGGGGGGGGGTCGATGTGGAAAGTGTCAAGTGTACTACGGGGTGAAGAATGGTGTGGATTAATGGTGACAATATTCAATGAATCTCTAATTTCCTGAATTACAAGTTGATCGCATGGGCCAGGTAAAGTTGAACTTTAATTGGTTCTTTCACTTTCATTAAAAAAATTCCTTCCATTGTATGTGTACTTGAATGCATGTGGTCACAAATGCACATTCAATGTGATTAATGTCTAGTGGGCTAATAAAAATTAGAGCATTATAAGGGTAATTATTACTTTTGTCCTAAAAATTACATCCAAAATAAAGTACTGATTTTGATAGGGGTTACTTCAATTAAACAAGTAGTGTTAGGAATTCAAAATCTATGTCAGTCATTTAATATAAAAAAATATACATTATTTTAACATCTGTCGCAAAGTATGTGAGTATAATTCGACAAGTTGTGATCAAATAAATTGTTGAATGGAAATATCTTCCTTTCAGTGAGGTCACAACTCCCCTACAATAATAAATTGAATCGACAATATATCACTGTAAAAATCAAAACAATTGACACTAGTATAAGTAGCCCGTAATATGCATTAAGTAAATCAATAAAGTTTAAGGTGTTAAAAATACTATAGGATCTATACTAAAATACTAATATTGAAAGCAAACCCCTCCTTCTACAGTAGTTTTGATACTAAATTAAATTATTTTTACTTTTGTCCCAATAATATTCTCAGGTGAACTAATATTACCGATGACCGAACCAATGTTTCAGTATAGCTAAAACACCAATCAACATTGTGTCGATACACTTTGATTACTGAAATTTCGGTAAATTTTACCATATTTTTCGGTTAAAACTGAAATTCAATATCAAAATCAAAACAAAATTACATATCCAAAATCAAACACGGCAAAACAACAAATAATTTTCAAGCACACAAAATTTCAATACAAATTCAAACTTTATATACAAAAATCGATCCGGACTAAACGGATCGACCGGACCAAATTGAAATATAGGGTTTTTTTTTGGGTTTTATAAATACAACGGTCCGGTCCGGTCCAAAAATCTTGGACCGTTACTATTCGGCCTGGACTACTGTCCGACTAAAAAAAAATTCCCAAAAATCAGACCGGACCGAACTATACATTAGTTTGTTATATTTTGGGCCTGTATATTTTGGTATCTAAACTTTTGAAATTTGGGCCTATGTATTTTTATTTGTATGTATAGAATAATGTCCATTAAAATGGGCTTTACATATATATAAATATGCTATGAAAAATGGGATGAATAAGTGTGAAAATAGATAAATTGGCCCATTAAAAAAGCCTAGACCAGTTGGACCGACTGATATCGTATTGTTTAAATTGGTCCGGTTCAGTTCGGACTTAGCTACCAATTCAGTCCGGTCCATTCCCAAAATTCTTAGGACTGGAGTGCTAGGTCCGGTCCGGTCCAATGGTCAACGGTCCGGTTAACCGAACCGTGCACACCCCTAGGTATATATATATACATAAATAACTAAAATTGCAACTAAATTACAAAATTAAACTAGATTATAACCCACGCGATGCGTGGGCATTTTAATTATATATATATATATATAATACTATATATGACATTGCTTTTAAAATATTATTATACATACTTAAGTGGTATTAAGGCCCCAAGTTAATTTACGGTTAAGCGAATCCGAACCTCCCCGCCCCCCGAGTTTACGGATTAAAGGTTGAGTTGATCGGGTTGCCCTGCCCCGAATAACCATATATAAAAGAGCTATATTTACATAATATTTCAATTTGGCTCCACTTTTGAAGAAAATGGAGGCTGTGATGTCGTTGAGACTTGATAACTTCACATAGGATTTCATTTTGGTCCGTTCCATCTTTCCTCAACCATACTCCCCAAAGACTTAAATTATTCAATAATTTCACATTTGGAAGCTCATTTCCAAATTCCACAAACCTAAATTATTTTTATATATAATATATATATTCGAGGCGCTTAAAGTTTTTAAGGAAAAAAAATTGAGCCATGATGAGTAAACAGTGAGAGGTTGAGAATAAATAAAAATCAAATTACACCTCTTGTTTGTAAAAGTGTAGTGATAAAGTAATTAGTACAAAATAGTTTTAACCCACGCGATGCGTGGGCGGTTTTAAAATTTTATATACACACTTGTATATTTGCATAAACTGATAAACATATATATTGGACATTATTAATTATAGCAAACATGAATATTATTCAAATTCAATTTGTTGACCTAAGGTTTTAATCTTATTTTGAAAATAACAATAAATCAATCATGTGTAATTTAACATATTTCTTGATATAAGTATATAGTTTATTTACTTGGAAAATTCAAGAAAAACATGACAATGATCACTCTTTCACTATTCGATCATTGGACAAGACAAGAAAGATCAAATCTCTCAATGCAAATCATGAAGCACAAATGATCAAAAGACTATATGAAAAGCCTCAAGGAAAAAGCTTCAAATGAAGATCAATTCGAAGAAACAAATTAAAGCATTTGAAGACTCGTTAATTCAGTAATTGAGTGAGTGCTTAAGATTTATGTAAAGTTATTTTTTTAATCAAATCCTTATAGCTCAAACATATTCATGCATTTTTTAAAGATTGATTCAGACAAGCTTGAAATTGAATTTATTTGAAAAACATCATTTTACAAAGACCGGGTTTCAAAATAAATTCATATTAATTTTAAATGATCATATTTTAAGTTATAATAAAAATAGGTATCTTAGAAACATATCTCTGAGGTTCACAAATCATGAGAATTGTATTTGAACTAAATTGTTAAATTGCAAAAATATTTTTATTTTACATTTAAAATTCGCTCAATTTTCGCACAGTTTTGATCTAACGTTAAGATGGAGGCCATCCCGGGCTCTGATCATTTTAAAATTTTTACAGTAGTTAGAAAACATCTCTTATCACTTTTGACTAAAATTTAAGCATGATCCAACGGTCAAATTTGGAGAAAAGTATCAAAACAAATTTGAACTTTTTGTCAAAACTAGCTGTTGAAAAGTTTGAAAATGTATACCTTTGACCCAAAACCTTTCTTAATCATCCCTAACGGCCATATGGTTTTGTAAGCTATATATATGAGGTCCTAGACATAATAAAAATAAGTATCTTAGAAACATATCTCTGAGGTTCACAAATCATCAGAATTCTATTTGAACTAAATTATTAAATTGCAAAAATGTTTTTACTTTATATTTAAAATTCGCTTAATTTTCGCACAGTTTTGATCTAACGGTAAGATGGGGGTCTTCTCGGACTTCGATCATTTTAAAATTTTTACAGTAGTTAGAAAACATCTCTTATCACTTTTGGCTAAAAGTTAAGCATGATCCAACAGTCAAATTCGGAGAAATTATCAAAAAAAATTTGAATTTTTTGTCAAAACTAGCTATTGAAAAGTTTGAAAATGTATACCTTTGACCCAAAACCTTTTTTAATCATCCCTAACGGCCATATGGTTTTGCAAGCTATATATATGAGGTCCTAGACATAATAAAAATAGGTATCTTAGAAACATATCTCTGAGGTTCACAAATCATCAGAATTGTATTTGAACTAAATTGTCAAATTGCAAAAACATTTTTACTTTACATTTAAAATTCGCTCAATTTTCGCACAGTTTTGATCTAACGGTAAGATGGAGGCCTTCCCGGACTCCGATCATTTTGAAATTTTTACAGTAGTTAGAAAACATCTCTTATCACTTTTGACTAAAAGTTAAGCATGATCCAACGGTCAAATTCGGAGAAATTATCAAAACAAATTTGAATTTTTTGTTAAAACTAGTTGTTGAAAAGTTTGAAAATGTATACCTTTGACCCAAAACTTTTCTTAATCATCCCCAACGGTCATATGGTTTTGCAAGCTATATATATGAGGTCCTAGACATGTTTTAACATACCTTGAATCATTCTAATACTCTATTATTCATATATTCAAATATACAAAGATTCAAGAACACATTTTAATTAATCTTTCATCTTTTGAGCTATATATTTTTGATCAATCTTGATAACTCTAGTGTGAGCTTCATTTGTAATCTTCAAATACAGTTGAGAGTTATTGTATTGGTGTGTATCACCACAAATAATTTATTCTTCATTTCAAAAGAGAGTTTGTCTCTTTGTAGAGCAAGAGAGTATATCTTGTGAGAAGTGTAGTGGGTATAACTACATTGTGAGTGTTGTGTGCATAGCAATATTTTTATTGAGGTTTGATCTTCACCCGAAGAAGATTGAATAGTGAAAATTCTCGGGGAACTAACCGAGCGCGTATGTATAGTTTAGGAAACCGAACCGTGAGGATAAAAAGTCTTGAGCTTCAAATTGGTTTAATCTTTCTAAATTCAAGCTCTCTTTTTATTGCTATATTATTGCTTGTATTTTGATATTGCTTATTTGTTTGTCTTGGGATTGATTACTTGAAATTGATTATTTCCTTGATATTGTTGCTTAGCTAAGTTGCTTTGCTTAAATATTTTAAAAACATTTTAATTCCGCATTATGTTTTTAAAACCCTATTCATCCCCCTCTAGGGTTGTTTTCCGACCAACACAATTTATAGGGATTAAGTGACAAAAAATGTAAGTAGCATATATAGTACACAATTTTATCTGGTGGTGCAAAGTTATTAAAATCCTTCTATCAAATGGATGTCAGAACATATATATCAAATTAAATAAAAAAAGTTGATTACAATTAACAAAATTCATAAAATATCCAAGAAACTTGAAACTTCAAAATGGTAATCCTGTCAAGAGGCACGTTGCACAAATAAAAACAAGTGAGGAAAATGCATTAGAACCAGACCTAATACATGTTTTGGGAGAGAGAAAAATATAGATTAAGAGATAAGAACATAATGTTGAAATGCTACAGTAACATATATATATATATATAAGAGAAAACTTGCGACATGCATTTGCATTATTTTGGAATATCCATAAAGCAAGGACTACACAACTCTGTTTATTTGAACTTAAAAACTGGGAAAGCAAGGAAAATGAGTCTAAGATAATGCATTAATATAAATGAAGTGAAAAAATATATACAGTTTACAAATAATAACTTTTCATATTCATCTTCATATAAAAGGACATAACAACAAAATAATGGCTTTAATGATAGAATAAATATTTTATCTCTTTTTGATATTTGCACAACTCCATATTTAATAAAGGACACATGTCAAACACATAAGAGGAAGGACATAAATGCTTATACTTCTCTAGTTTTATATATATACTATTAGATTAGATTAGATTAGATTAGATATAGGTATATGCATAAATAATTAAAACAATGAAGAAGATTAGAAAAATATCCGGCACAAATCAAATCTGAATTAAGAGGAATTATTTATTTTTAATTTTTTGTGGGGGTGGAGGTGGGGTGGGGGTGGGTTTGAGGCGACGTGAGAGTTGCTGTAGAGGACTTGAGTTGAGGTTGAGATGAGAGTGAGACTCGTGAGAGAGAAAAAGTGTCCTGAGTGAGAATTTGAGAGTGAAACAAAGTTTGTGTGAGTTTGTGGCCATGGGCTTAGGATAAATTACAAAGAGCTGAGTTAACACACACACACACATATATATATATACACACATATTATTTTTTAAAAAAATAAAATAAATATATTGATTGGGTTTGGTTCGGTACAACCAAACTTTTTGGTAAATAGAAACTGTCACCATATTGAAAATTTGCAAGTGACCATTTTTTGGCTACCGATTTTAACCAATTTGGTTTATTTTTACATTTCGTAATAATTTTTTTAGTCAATTTTCGATCTAAAATGCTAGCCCTACTTATATCTTTGAAATCCATTATTTTAAGAAATTTATTTATATATAAGAGAAAATTAATATAAATTTTCCGGTTGATTGATAGTTTACTATTATATAACATGTCAATATATGTAATCATGCCTGAGTTGTCAATTAGTTGGCTTTGTTAATGATATACATGTAACACATATATAGATATTTGATCACCACTTTGTTTTGAAATTACATTATTGATTAGCTTCTTATCCTAAACTTTGATTGAATAATTTTTATGTTTATCTTTTTGATTGATTTTGTTGTGATATGTATTTGAACTAGTAATGCTCGTGCCTACGGCACATAAAAATATAATTAATTTTAATTTAAAAATAATTAGGTAACCATGAGAAAGGGACAGTCTTGAGGTAAATTTGACTAAACTGGAACTCGATCCATATGAAAATGTGGTTAACTCGACTTTGGCATGAAAGTGTGCTAATTTTGAAAATGCAAAAGCAAAGCAAAACTTATGTATTTAATATATGACTAAACTCACCAGGTATCAATATACATTAACATATTATAATTATATAGTACTATAACATTATTTAGAGAAAAATAATTATATATAACGGTTGGTTTGGATTTAATGGGATAAATTTACATGAACGCGTGCTTGACCAAATTTAAGTCATATTTGTATTACTTATACCTACCACAATTTAAAAATAGACACCAATTAGGACCTAGTTGAAAATCACTATGTTGGACTTTTTATTACCATAATTACTATATATTTTAAAGTAATTTTAGCTTTTATCAAACCAAATGATATGGTTTATGTAGGTCGGAAAATACCCTAGAGGGGGGGGGGGGTGAATAGGGTTTTTAAAACTTAATGGGATTTTTCAAATCAATTTAAAAATGTTTGATGTCTATATCAATCAACCAACCAATAAACAAAGATAAATCCAATCACAAGAAACAAATAACACAATATAAGAGATAAAGAGATAGAAAGATTGAACCGATCAAAGTCAAAGACTTTTTGTCCACACGGTTCGGCTTGTTAGCCCCTACTCCGCGCTCGGTTAGTACCCCGAGAAATTCCACTATAACCGATCTCCTTCCGGGTGAAGATCAAACCTCTACAAGTGTGTCTTTCTCACACACTCTTACAAGTATTGAAATTCTCTCAATACTCACACAAGAAAACTCTCTTGCTATCTTAAGAGATAAACCTCTCTTAATGTTTGAAAGAAATGATTTGGTGACTAACACCAATGTACAATAGCTCTATAGTGTATGAAGATTACAACTTAAGCTCACACTAAGAGATATCAACTTTGATCAATATAATATAGCTCAAAATAAGAATGATTGATCAAAAGAATTGTTCTTGAATCTTTAAGAATGAATGTAGATGAAGAGAATAATGTAAGAATGATTCAAGTAAGTTTAAATAAGTCTTAGATGGTGTATATATAGTCTAAGACAACATATGGCCGTTTGGAGGGAGTTGGTAAGAGTTTGGTGCCAAAAATGGTAAAAAATCAGAACTCCAACGGCTAGTTTCTGGGCCATCAGTCGACTGAGCAGTGCTCCTTAGTCGACTGAGCAAGCCTCAGTCGACTGAGCCTCTTTGCTTAGTCGACTGATGGGCTCTGTCCATCAGGCCAAAAATCCAAATTTTGTATATTTGCATTTAAGCTCTAAAACCAATTTTGATGCTTGGTAAAGGTAGAATATAGGTTCCTAAGACACCTATTTTTGTTAGAGCAACAATAAGATCTTTTAGAATTAAAAATGAATTAATTTCAAAAAAGGTTTTTCCTTAAGAGAAGGTTTTTGAAAGGATTTTAATTCAACCTTTGTTTTGATCAATCTTATGAGAAAGAAATATTCTATAAGCTTATTATAATGATCAAATCGAAACCTTTACAAGGGAAACTAAAGCACTCACTCACATAAACAAAAAGGAGTCTTTGAGAGCTTTGTTTGTATTGCTACGTTTCTTTTCTTCCTTGGCTTCATTGTTCTTCAAGGAGAACTCATGGAAGTTGTGTGAGGTGAGAGGCATGGATTGCAATACTTTGTAGATGAATGACCTTGAATCCGGCTTTTCGGTTAAGTCCACATATGATCAATTTGTTGTGGCTATAACTTAAAACACCAACTAAGTTAAATTACACATGATTAACTTTATTGTTATTATCAAAACAAGATTAGTGACTTATAAGTCAACAATCTCCCCCTTTTTGATGATGACAATAAATTAATGTGTGTTTGCGATTAGGATCATTAGTTGAGTTTTCTAACAGGAAAACTCCCCCTCAAACTATGCATTTAAAAAATATAATAAGCATGCATAACAACAAATCAAACCAATGCAAGATTATAATAGAAACTTAAAACTTTAACTAAGTTCAAATAAAATACTCGAGTTAAACCATATGAAAACCAAGGCATAGTACTTAAGTTCATAGAGTAACCAATAATAAAACTTAGAAGTTTCATAAAAGAGAAATAAGCATACTAGCATACTAGAGTGTGTACCAAACACTTATTATTTTCTCCCCCTTTGTCATGATCAAAAAGAGGAGAAGAGAAGAAGATCACTCGTCGGGACCTTCTTGTGGCCATTGACCCCATCCTTGATTCCCATTCCACGGGTTCCACGGTGGAAATACATAGTCGGGGTGGTAGTGGAGGAATGTGGCTTCATGTACTCTTTGCCTCTCCTCAATGCGGTTGAACCTATTATCCATGGTCACCGAGAGATGTTGAAAGGCTTGCAAGATGGCTTCATTTGGATGTGGCGTTTGAATGGCTTGTTGAGAGCTAGTGGGAGCTTGAGTGGAAGGTCCTTGAGGTGGTATGTCTTGCTCCATGGGTTCGGTTTGAGCCAAGTTCTCATCATCATCATCACTATCACCATCCTCATCAACGTCAAGAGGATCATTAGAAATCCATTCCCCATTCTCAATGTGATAACCCATTTGACGAATAGTCTTAGCACTATAGGTTTCATCGGATGTAGGTACAATGATTTCCGTCTCATCTTCAAGGTGAATGTCATAAAATTGAAATAGTCGAGTGAGTGCCATAGCATACACCAATCCTTGTTTCCTTCGATTGGTTATACCAAGAAGATGGTTGAACATGAGATCGGCAAAGTCAAGCTTGTGTCCCATAGCGATTGCCCATACCAAGAAAACGTCCAAGGCATTGAGGGAAGCCCTACTACCGCGTCTTGGAACAATGGAATACCCGATGATGGAATGGATAAGGAGGTTTTGCAAAGTAAGCATAGAGGCTTTTATTTCAAGTCCCGCACCACTGTTTTGATGTCGATGGCGGCGCTTAAGAATAGTAGATAAGGCCGCGGATTTCTCAAAACCAAAGAGATTCCCAAAGTTTGACGGTACGTCCGTCACATTCTCGGTTGGAAAACCAAAAATTCGACTAAGATCCATCTTAGTGAAGCTAACCATTCGTCCATTTAACAAAGTGTTAAGACGGAGTTTGTTCGGACGACCGGAATCAAGTGCCGGGTGATGAAGGTTAGCATAAAACAATCTAACTAGACGGGGATAAACACTCTCACGAATTGTGAGGAAATTGATGATCCCTTGTCTACGAAAAATAGCAGTAATGTTAAGACCATATGAAGAGAAAAGCTCTATGTTGAATTGTTTACCTTCAACAATAGTACGAATGGCATAGTCGGAGTTGAAATTGGCCTGAACTTCCTCGGAGATGAACAATGGTGGTAGTGGAACTTGTGTAGGAGCCGGCGAAGATGTACCCACTTGCGGTACAGACTTGCGAGGGCGACGAGAGCGAGGTGCTTGAGACATATCTAGTGATCTTGTGTAAGAGAAGAGGTTTTTGAAAAATTAGGGTTCCTAAAAAATTTGGTGAAAATTCGTGTGAGTGATGTGAAAATGCAAGAAATTGGTTAGAAAGATGAAATAGAATGAGTTTGGGAAAGAATTTTGGTGTAAAATGGAGTTTTGAGATGAAAATTGATAATGGTGGCTAAGGTTAGGGTTTGTGAGAGATTGAGATGGGTTTGATGGATTTGAAGTGAGATAGGTGTGATTTGTAGGTGATTTGATGTAAAATAATGAAGATTTATGGGTTGGAATAAGTTTTGGTGAAGAATAGGATGAGTTGTGAAGGTGTTGGGTGTGTGTGGAGAGAGAGGGCTCGAAATAGATGGGGAGAAGAATGAATAAAAAACAGGGGAAAGCAGAGGAATAAGGTTATAGCTCTCAGCCAAGCATCAGTCGACTGATGAAGGACATTCAGTCGACTGATGAAGGCTTAGTCGACTGAGGGTAATGGCTTAGTCGACTGAGTGAGTCTGTCCAGCCCAGAATTGCTCAGTTTTGCACCAAAAGGATTTTGCTTGCTATTCCATCATTAATTAGCATACTATAGCTGCAAAGTTACTTGTTAATTGTCACAATAACATGTAAGATTAATTCAAGACAAATACAACACTAGAATTATGAAAAATTTAGTACAATAAAAAATGTGTCCTCAAGAATAAGCACTATATTTACTTTTTATGAACTTTTTTTGGAATAAACTAGATGTCACAAGCTCTAGTCATACCGAGTTCACGTCGAATAGTGCAAAAGCGATCATCGGGAAGTGGTTTAGTGAAAATATCCGCAAATTGCGATTCGGTGCCAACGAATTCAATATCAACATCACCTTTTTGCACATGATCACGAATAAAATGATATATTATCTCAATGTGCTTAGTACGTGAATGTTGTATAGGGTTCTTGGTCAAGCTAATAGCACTTGTGTTGTCACACTTAATGGGAATGTGGCTAAGACTTAATCCGAAGTCTTCTAGTTGTTGTTTAATGTATAAGGTTTGAGCACAATAACTTCCGGCCGCCACATATTCGGCTTCAGCCGTTGAAAGGGCCACCGAGTTTTGTTTCTTGCTTGACCAAGATACTAGTGCGTGTCCTAGGAAATGACAAGTGCCACTAGTGCTTTTCCTATCGATTTTGCAACCGGCAAAATCCGCATCGGAATAACTAATCAAGTCAAATGAGTTCTCTCTTGGGTACCACAAACCCAAGTTGCTAGTACTGGATAGATAACGGAAAATCCGTTTTACGGCAAGTAAATGTGACTCTTTGGGATCCGCTTGGAATCGTGCACAAAGACATACACTAAACATAATATCCGGCCTAGAGGCCGTCAAATATAATAAACTACCGATCATACCTCGATATTTCTTGATGTCTACGGTTTTACCTATCTCGTCTTTGTCAAGCTTCAATGTTGAACTCATAGGAGTGCTCATGGATTTTGCACCTTCCATGTCGAATTTCTTCAATAGCTCCTTCACATACTTCTCTTGATTGATGAAGATGCCTTCTTTGCATTGCTTCACTTGTAATCCAAGGAAGTAATTCAATTCTCCCATCATGCTCATTTCGAATTCTTTTTGCATACAGGAGGAAAAGTCCTTGCAAAGATTTTCGTTAGTAGAACCAAATATAATATCATCAACATAGATTTGTACAAGTAGCATGTCATTGTCATGATTTTTGATAAATAAGGTAGTATCAATTTTACCTCTAACAAAACCATTGTTAATCAAAAATGAACTAAGTCTATCATACCATGCTCTAGGTGCTTGTTTTAAACCATACAATGCTTTCGATAATTTAAACACGTAGTCCGGATAAACATGATTTTCAAAACCGGGAGGTTGTTTCACATAAACTTCCTCATCAATAAAACCATTTAAGAAAGCACTTTTCACATCCATTTGATATAATTTGAAATTCTTAAAACATGAATAAGCAAGTAACATGCGAATAGCTTCTAGACGTGCTACGGGTGCATATGTTTCTTCATAATCAATGCCCTCCTCTTGATTGTATCCTTGGGAAACAAGTCTAGCTTTATTTCTAACAATTACACCACTTTCATCCTTTTTGTTACGAAATACCCATTTAGTACCAATAATAGTATGATCACTAGGTTTGGGAACAAGTGTCCACACTTTGTTTCTCTCAAATTGATTGAGCTCCTCTTGCATAGCCATCATCCAAGATTCATCTTGTTCGGCTTCAATAATGTTTTTAGGCTCATATTGAGAAACAAATGCCACGTTATTGCATACATTTCTTAAGGAAGATCTAGTCATAACTTTACTAGATGGCTCTCCAAGAATTTGATCAATAGGGTGGTTGGACACAAATTTCCAACTCCTAGGCAAATCATTCGAGTCTTGCTCGGTTTTGTTTTCTAACTCCTTAGGAGGAGCTTGAGCACTCGATGGTTCTTCCTTAGATGTATCATTGATTTGAATATCCGAAATCTTTTGGACAATCTCAACATCATCATCGGAATGTACTTTGGGTGAGAAAGGATTTGACTCATCAAATACAATATGCATAGACTCTTGGACTACCAAACTTTTCTTGTTATAAACTCTATATGCTTTACTATTAGTGGCATATCCAAGAAAAATTCCTTCATCGGATTTAGCATCAAATTTGCCTAGGTGATCACGATCATTCAAAATGAAACATTTGCAACCAAAAACTTTAAAATAAGCAATATTTGGTTTCTTGTCATTCCATAACTCATAAGGTGTCTTATCTAACTTTTTACGAATAATAGTACGATTAATCACATAGCATGCGGTGTTAACGGCTTCCGCCCACAAATACTCCGGTAAAGAATGTTCATTAAGCATAGTCCTAGACATCTCTTGAAGAGATCTATTTTTCCTCTCAACAACACCATTTTGTTGAGGAGTTCTAGGTGCCGAAAAATTATGATCAATACCATGCTCATCACAAAAGTTCTCAATATTAACATTGTCAAATTCTCTACCTCTATCACTACGAACATGCACAATAGAGACGCCTTTTTCATTTTGAACTTTTCTACAAAATTTAGCAAAAACATGTGGGGTTTCACTTTTGTGGGTGAGAAAGAACACCCAAGTGAGTCTAGTATAATCATCAACAATAACAAACGTGTATAACTTGCCACCTAGACTAGCAACCGAAATAGGACTAAACAAATCAAGATGCAACATATCAAGTGGTCTAGATGTAGTAATATCCCTTTTAGACTTGAAAGAAGATTTGTGTTGTTTACCAAGTTGACATGCATCACAAATTTTATCCTTAACAAATTTGGTTTTAGGCAATCCTTTAACAAGCTCTTTCTTAGACAAAGCATGAATTAAATCCATATTAGCATGTCCTAGTCTCCTATGCCACAACCAAGATACATCATTTATAGCGGATAAGCATTTAACATCTTGTTGAGATAAATCATCAAGCTCAAGAGTATACACATTGTTAGTTCTATATGCAACAAGTAAAATGGAATCATCACTAACATTCTTAACAATGCAACAATCGGATTTAAAAATAACTTCATAACCTTTATCACATAATTGACTAATGCTAAGTAAATTATGCTTCAACCCATCAACTAATAGAACATTATCAATGCAAGTAGAATGCTTACCAACTTTACCTATACCGATGATTTTGCCCTTGGCATTGTCTCCGAAAGTTACATTCCCTCCTCGCTTGGGAATAAGACTTAAGAAGTTGTTCTTGTCTCCCGTCATGTGCTTTGAGCAACCACTATCCAAGAACCATTTGGTTTTGCTACCCTTGGCTTTCAAGCATACCTACACCATGACTTTAAGTAACTTCTCCTTTGGTACCCAAAATGTGTTGGGTCCCTTTGGGTTAGCAAACATAATGGTTCCTTTTGGAACCCAAGCAAGCTTCCTCTTAGGGAAACCTTTATTTCGATAGAAACAATGATCCACATAATGAGTATTTCTACCACAATATGAACAAAGATGAGTCGGATCATGAGGTGTATATGTTTTAAAAAAAATTTTGTAATCCTTTTGGTTGTCAATTTGGTTGTAACCCAAACCGGCTTTGTCAAATACACACCTTTGCATTCCTAATAGCTTATCCAAATTATCCCTACCATTGGTGAATTTGGCTAAGCTATTGGTTAGATCATCCACTTGATCCTTTAATTTGACATTTTCTACTACAAGTGTGTTTGGAATTTCCTTTTCCTTTCCTTTCTTTAAAGTATTGATTTCATTTTTCAAAACCATGTTTTCTTTTTCAAAAATTTCACACTTGTTAGAAATTATCAAATTCTCCTTCTTGAGGCTTGCAAACTTCTTAGAAAGATTTTCAAATTTGCTATGCAATTCCTCAAACATTTCATATAACTCATCATAGTCATTTTCATCATGTGCATCATCATTTGTAGAAACATTATCATCACTAAATGAATCATAAATAGAGTCTACCTCATCTTCTCTTGCCATAAGGCAAAGATTTGCCGTCTCCTCGTCGCTAGAGTCGGCATCGGATTCACCTTCTTCTGAATCACTCCAAGTCCCCTTGAGGGCATGCCTTACTTGTTTGAAGGCTTTATCTCTTTTATCTCTTCTCTCCTTTCTTCTAACCGGGCAATTGGTTTTGAAGTGTCCCGGTTCATGGCAATGGAAACATTTCTTGACTTCTTTGTTTTCAACTCTTGGTTGAATTGATCGATCATTGTTCCTCTTTGATGAAGAACCAAAGTTATTTCCTTTTCCTTGAAACTTCTTCTTCTTGGCTAGAAATTTCATGAAGTTTCTAGAGAGGAGAGCCATGTCATCATCACCGCCCATTGACTCTTCATCATCCTCTCGTTGACTTGCCTTGAGAGCAAGAGTCTTCTTGGCTTTTGAATCAACTTCTTCTTCTCTCTCCAATTCCTTCTCGTGGGTTTTAAGTGACCCCAATAGTTCATCCATGCTTAACGTCTTGAGATTTTTGGCTTCTTGAATAGCCGTTACTTTGGGTCTCCATTTCTTGGGAAGAGTCCTAAGAATCTTTCGAATCTTGTCTTCATTGGAATAAACCTTTCCAAGGAGATCTAGAGCATTAGTAATAATGGAGAACCTACTATACATAGAAGCAAGTGATTCATTAGGCTCCATTTTGAAAAGCTCATAATCATGAACAAGCATATCAATATTGTCATCCTTGACTTGTGAGGTTCCCTCATGAGCAACCTCTAATTTGTCCCATATTTCTTTTGCGGTTTTACAACTAGAAATTTTGTTGTATTCATCCATAGTTAATGCACAATGTAGAGAGTTTAAGGCTTTAGCATTAAATTGGATTTTCTTAATGTCATTCTCATCATAATCGGAAATTGATTTAGGAGTGACATTACCCCTTTCATCGGTTTTGGTAATCTCATAGGGTCCAATGAGTGTAACCCTCCATTGTTCAAAATCACTAGCTTGAAGAAAAGTACACATGCGATTTTTCCAATAGCTATAATTTTTGCCATCAAATAGAGGTGGCCTAGTGGTTGAAGAACCTTCGTTAAGTCCGGTTCCTTGATAAATAGACATGATCGTAAACTCTAAGATTGTAAAATCAAAACAAGAGTACAACCTCTGATACCAATTGTAGGTCGGAAAATACCCTAGAGGGGGGGGGGTGAATAGGGTTTTTAAAACTTAATGGGATTTTTCAAATCAATTTAAAAATGTTTGATGTCTATATCAATCAACCAACCAATAAACAAAGATAAATCCAATCAAAAGAAACAAATAACACAATATAAGAGATAAATAGATAGAAAGATTGAACCGATCAAAGTCAAAGACTTTTTGTCCACACGGTTCGGCTTGTTAGCCCCTACTCCGCGCTTGGTTAGTACCCCGAGAAATTCCACTATAACCGATCTCCTTCCGGGTGAAGATCAAACCTCTACAAGTGTGTCTTTCTCACACACTCTTACAAGTATTGAAATTCTCTCAATACTCACACAAGAAAACTCTCTTGCTATCTTAAGAGATAAACCTCTCTTAATGTTTGAAAGAAATGATTTGGTGACTAACACCAATGTACAATAGCTCTATAGTGTATGAAGATTACAACTTAAGCTCACACTAAGAGATATCAACTTTGATCAATATAATATAGCTCAAAATAAGAATGATTGATCAAAAGAATTGTTCTTGAATCTTTAAGAATGAATGTAGATGAAGAGAATAATGTAAGAATGATTCAAGTAAGTTTAAATAAGTCTTAGATGGTGTATATATAGTCTAAGACAACATATGGCCGTTTGGAGGGAGTTGGTGTAGACACCCCGATCCGTGACCCCCGCAAGAACCCTAACGACCTACGAGACTACTATTTTTTGGAGTCCAGGACACACCCGAGCACCCGAAACTACCCCAGGGGGTTTGTTGCGCGACAAATCTTTTTTTATGAAGGATTGTCGCACGACATATTACATTGTCGCGCGACAATCATTGGAATGTCGCGCGACAATCCCACTATGTCGCGCGACAATCCCTCTCTGCACCCGACCAACCACTTTCTGACACATCACAGTGTCAGGACCCATCACTTCAACCGTTTGTCGCACGACATACAGGAATGTCGCGCGACAAACAGATATGTCGCGCGACACTTGCCTTTTTTGGGGAAATGTCGCGCGACAATCTTCCCCGAGCAGTATAAATAGGCCAACACCCCCAAGAGAAAAAGAGGCAGCAACTTGGATCTAGAAAATCCGGAGCTTTAGTCTGATTTTGTTATCAAGCATTTTATATTATCATCTTACCTCTGAAGAATTATCGGATCTATTCCCGACACTCGACGTGTCCAGTCTCTAGAATCGAATTCTCGGAAATATCTGAAGAAGGAAAAGATTGTTATCACCGGAGATCTCTCTGCCGTATTATATTTTCTTTCCTATTATTAGTCTCGTCGGGAAGGTAAAGAAAGTCCCTTCTAGTATTTAAAATTAGATATCTGTGTACTTGTTTTACTTCTGTTATTCTGTCCACGTTTTATTTGAATAAACTTATTGTCAAGTTACAAATAGTCTATCGTTTTCGACACAAAAGACCCTGATAAAACCACTTTCAAAACCAGAAGAGTAAGTACATTATCGTCCGGATAAACCCTGTTTTCAAAACCCCGAACCGATAAAATACTTATCTAGGAATTAAAATCCACATATCCTGTCTTTTTCATAGACTGCGATGTGTCTGATAAACTCTCCTCAAAGAGTTCTAATTCCATATTGAATTAGTCCCGACATAAAAGATCCGAACTTTTCCAAAAATAATCACAACTCGAGAAAACCGTCATTATCTGAGGAAATAATACAGGATACTTTTTCAAAATAAAAGGTTTTGTCATGTGTATTTACATCTTTTCAAATAAATAAAACATCGGATCTCGGAACACAAAGGTTTTCATCCTTTTCCCGTCTTCCTCCAGAAATTAGGGTTTTCATTTGAAAAGTAGTAGACTGTCAGTAAAAGTATCCAAGTTTTTCAACATAGAATAAACATATAAGACCACTAGAGACCGAAAGGGCGGAATGGGTGCTTAACACCTTCCCAAGCCGTAATATAGTTTCCGAGCCCTATAGAATCCTGGTTTCGCAGACAAAACGTGTAAAGAAAGGCTTATCTTTAGCCTTTCCCCTTACACAACCCTTTTTGTCCGTTTTCTCGTAAAACGTACTGGCGACTCTGAACGAACCCCTTTGCATCTAGAATAGACGTAAGGACACCCGATATGAATCATCAAACAACTCCAAGCAAATGGAGCGACGGAATCCCTTCCGACGCTTCAGACCACCACGAACGGGGACGAGACCCGGGGGTCGCATTTGCGGATTCTCACAGTGGCGACTCTGCTGGGGACACCAGAAAACTAGACTCTTATATGTGGACTTTTGTTTATTTGAATACTTGCTTTTTTCTGCTTTCCCTACTTATGTTAATTAATTGAGAAGAAACTTTTTTTCACAAAAAAGGGAATTTTTCAAAAATACGTAATCAAGATAATGATATTTGTAAACCCAACCTTTTTTACACGCACTATCACAAATCATGCATTGGTTCTACGAGTGTGAATTTACCCCAAACCCTCGGAAGTATTATAAGTGAGTAGGGAGTTGGCTTGCTTGGGCCAACATAAACCGAAAGCATTTACTTCCACTCTCCTTGGCTAAGTACGCCCCCGAGGTATATCGAGTGACGAGAACACTCACGTACCCGGGAAGTATATCAAAAGGCTCTTGCACGTACCCGCCCCTGGGGTATATCGCAAGGTCTTGCCAAAAAGGAGGGAGCCTGAAGCCTTAACCGTTCGTACACCTGCGCTGCATATAAGATCGAGTCAAGTTAAAACACTTGTCAAACAGCCGTAGGGGATGTACCACCTTACGGCTTACTTTTGGACGCCCTTTTAAATCCGAGGCTCTTCTCGGCAATTTTTAGTGGTTCTTTTGGCAAAAATCGAGTCGCATCACAGTCTTCCTTCATCTTCGCCACGTGGTTTCGTCTACAGTCGTGAAGCAACAAACAGACTGGAAGGTTGGGCCGGCCGTGATCACACCGGAAGACTAGTAAGACCAAGCACACCTGAAATGGCCGATGAACGTGAGAATCGAGAGACAGATCAGAACCTAGCCGAGGCATCATCAGCTCAGCCAACCTTAGCCGAAATGCACCGTTTACTCATGACCGTCAGCAGGGATCTGGCAAACCTCACGAACGAGCAACAGGGTACCCGGATCCGAATAGAAGAATTATCAGCCGAACGAACTGCACCACCGGGGTTTGATCGACTACCACCGAATCGAGATCCGAACCAAGGACAGTCTTCACAAGTACTCCCCCCAGTTCAAGGAACCAATCCACCCCAAACGGGCCCTATCGTAATTGGTCCCGTTCAAACCGACCCCAACAATCAGAACCAATGGGCCCCAGATTCAGGCCCCACTTACCAACAGCAGGAGCCACCCATAGTCTGGCCGCAACCCCAAGTACAACCCGGTTTTGACCCCCAATACCAACCATGGCCACAAGTTTCCGCAAAACCCATTCCACCACCGGCCCCAGCAGCCCTCCCTAATGAATACCCAGACATCAACCGACTTCGGGCAGTATATGCAGAATCGGTAATAGCACGGGAACAGCCCGACGAGATGTCAAGAGAGAGTGAGGAAATGAAGAAGCTGAAAGAGCAGATGAGGGTCCTACAGAAGGGGGTGTCCCTAATAAAAAGTGCAGACGAGATCACGGATATGAATGCCTTCTCCCTCTACCCAGAAGCGAGATTACCCCAGGGATTCAAACTCCCTTCCATCACCAAGTTCACTGGAACCACGCCCCCTAAAACTCACCTACAGTCCTACATCAGATCCATGCAAGTGTCCGGTTGTGGAGAGCCAAAATTAGCACAAGCCTTTCACATGACTCTCACGGGAGCCGCCCTGAGATGGTTCTTTGGTCTAGAAAGGCATCACACGCAGACTTGGGGAGATATCGTCAAAGAATTTATGAGCAAATACGGGTCCAACGAGGATTTGGAAATTACTCGTAAACACCTGGAAATGGCCAAACAGGGCGAGAAAGAAAGCTTCAGCGACTTTGTCACCCGCTGGAGGGAAATGGCCTCCCAAATGTCCAAACGACCCGATGAAGAAGAACAGCTGGAAATCATTCAGAAGAACTTCACTCCAGCCGTACTGAGTTGCATGGGAAAGCACGTATTCCCACACTTCAGAGCCCTGTTGAGTATGGGGTCACAAGTAGAGGAAGAACTGGCCAAGAAAGTTGAAACCGATACCAAGAAAGCCTCTTACGCCGGAAGAAAGACGGCCACTCCAGCCGTAAACCAACTAAGCTCGTACCCGTATCAACAAAACCCATTCCAGCAGTCACCGCAAGTCCCCCCAATGAATTGGCCTACGCAGGGAGACTCTTCAAACACCGAGGCCAAGAAAAGGAGAAATTTCTGCACCCTCCCCACTACTCTGGTTAAGAGCCTGGAACTACTCCAAAAAGCTGGGCTAGTCGCTCCACTCAACCCACGCCCCCCACCAAACCCTATTCCCAACACTTGGAGAATGAATGAGAACTGTGCGTACCATCAAGCGGCAGGCCATGACACGGAACGCTGTTTAGCTCTCCGCCATCGAATCCAGGACCTCATTGAAGCCGGAACCATCCCCGCACCCGGCGGGCCCAATGTTACTAACAATCCACTTCCTAACCATGCTCCACCTACAGGGATTAATGCCTTGACCACTGATGAAGAAGGCTTCGATCCCGTGGGGCTCATTCGAGATGACCCAACCTACAGGGCACTCATTGTACTGCCAGCAAAGGCTCAAGTTACCCCAGGCCTCAATCCAATAATTGACCAATGGATGGCCAAAATGAACTTCCTACCCGGGCAGGGTTTAGGAAAAACAAATCAGGGGATCTCACAACCACTCACAATCAAAACCAATCCCGGAAAATCTGGGATAGGATGGACCCAGAATAAGAAGAAACAATCATGGAAATCCCAAACCCCCCCCAGGGAGACAATCTGTATGACAGAAACCTCCCCCGGGACTTTCAGTTGGTCGACAGAGCCAGAATCGTCAGAAACTTCAGAGGAATCAAACCCGGCATCCCTTTGGATCCAACAAATCACCCGTTCAGGAAGGGTATACCAACCACCACCGGATACTGAGAAAACACCGCCACCTAAGGAAATAGGAGAAGATAGAGTGCTTGAGCAGTTGAAGAAGACCCAGGCACACATCACCATTTGGGGCCTCTTGGTTGCCTCCAAACCCCACAGGACCGCTTTCATCAAACTTCTGGACGAAGCAGTGATATCACCGGACTCCACACCCGAACAACTGCCAAACATGATCGGGTCACTTACAGTCCAAAGAAGTCTGTCATTTTCAGATGAAGACTTATCTCCATTGGGGAGAAAACACAGCCTGGCTCTCCACATCACCGTCCGAACCCGAGGGAAGATCTTGCGACAAGTCCTCATCGACAATGGGTCAACCATAAATGTTTGCCCCCTGAAGACTTCCAGATGCTTGGGTATTTTGGATTCAGAGCTTTCACCATCCGCCGTAACCGTCAGGGCCTATGATAATACCAGGAGGGCTGTTCTGGGTTCTCTGAAGCTTGATCTCATGGTCGGTCCCAGAATTTTTTCGGCCGATTTCCAAATCATAGACATTCCCTCCAGTTTCAACCTCCTGCTGGGAAGAGCGTGGCTACACGACATAGGAGCACTCCCCTCCTCCTTGCACCAAAAGATCAAGATACCGTTTGAAGGGAACATAATTACCATCCAAGGAGATCCTGAAAGGACCTTGGCAGATGTGGAGTTACCTGTTTTGGGAATTGGGAGCCAGAGCATACAGTTAGGAGGCTTTTCTTATGAGCCTCAAGTACAAACTCTCAGCACTCAGATAATCGAATATCTCCCCCCAGACAATATCCCCGGTCTCAGCACCAAGATTACAAATATGCTAAGAATGATGAAATATTTACCTGGAGCCGGCCTAGGAATGGGACAATCAGGACTACTTCAAGCCTTGGAACCGATAACGAGGTACGAAAGGGAAGGTTTGGGGTATCAACACACTGAAGAAGACGATCAGCAAAAAAGGGGCCGAGGGCATCAGTATCCGAGTTTCAGCTCTTTGAACGGGTTTTTTGTCAAAGAAGGAGAGGATTTCCCCTTTTGCGGTTTTCAGGAACCTTGGAGAAACAGTGACGGAGAGAACCTGCCGGAATGGGAAATCTTCTATGAAGAGGACCTATATGTCAAAGAAAGCATTGAACACGGTTTCTTCACCAAATTAATGATCGGGTTGAAAGAAGGAAATGAAGACAAGACAGACAAGGAGGAAGAAATGATCGGAGATCTTTTCGACATCATGGTTCTAGGAGATGACGAGCCAGGGGATGACCCCGTACACCTGATATACGCTGATCCAGACTACCAAAGGGAAAGAGAAAAGAGTGAAATTGTAAGGGTGAGAGGTGAGAGTGAAAGTAAGGCTAGGAAAGAGCCACTCCTAGATTTACTCTTTAAACTTGTACCTGTAAACACTATTATCAATGAAGAAAACTCTGTGTTGCGTTATCCTGTTATTTGTAATTCTGTAATAGCTTATAAGGAGTTAGAAAGACTGAACGAACACCCGGAACGGGAGGAGCAGCGTATACAAAGCGAGGAAGGAGACACTCTTGTGATTAACCTCGGAACAGAGGAGGAAAGAAGAGAGGTCCGCATTGGGGCAAGCCTAAGTGAGACAGAAAGAGAAGAATTCACACAAACTCTGAAAGAGTATGTGGATGTCTTCGCCTGGTCTTATGCGGATATGCCAGGTTTGAACAGCCAGATAGTCATGCACGAGATACACACCAAGCCAGAATTTAGGCCCGTCAAGCAGAAGCTGAGGAAACTTACGCCAGAATGGTCCTTAAAAGTGAAAGAAGAGGTGATGAAACAATTAAGTGTGGGTTTCTTGCGGGTAATCGAATACCCTTCGTGGTTGGCCAACATCGTGCCTGTTCCAAAAGCTAATGGGAAAGTCCGCATGTGTGTGGATTACCGGGATCTCAATAAAGCTTGTCCAAAAGACGATTTTCCCTTGCCCAACATCGATTTGATAGTAGATAATACTGCCAACCACGCCCTGAAGTCATTTGTGGATGGTTTTGCCGGATATAACCAGATCAAGATGCACCCAGATCACCAAGAGAAAACAGCATTCATCACACCGTGGGGAACATACTGCTACACCGTTATGCCATTTGGGCTAAAGAACGCCGGGGCAACGTATCAGAGGGCAGCTACGGCTATCTTTCACGACATGATTCACAAAGAAGTAGAGGTGTATGTAGACGACATGATAATCAAGTCAAAAGAGAGGAAAGGCCACGTACCAGCCTTGCGAACCTTCTTTGATCGGCTCCGCCAATATCAGATGAGACTTAACCCGCATAAATGTGTGTTCGGGGTAACCAAAGGAAAACTCCTGGGATATGTCGTCAGTAAAGAGGGAATCGAGGTGGACCCCGCTAAAGTTCAAGCTATCCAAGACATGCCTAAACCTCGTACCGAGAAAGAAGTCCGAGGATTTTTGGGTAATCTGCAGTACATCAGTAGGTTCATCTCTCAGCTCACTCAGACTTGCGAGCCCATCTTCAAACTCCTGAGGAAATCTTCACCAGGAGAGTGGGACGGCCAGTACCAAGAAGCTTTTGATAGAATCAAAGAATACCTCTCCAAACCCCCAGTGTTAGCCCCGCCCCAGACCGGACTGCCACTAATCCTATACCTAACCATCACTGATTCGGCTGCGGGAGCAATGCTAGCCCAGCACCTGACCGATACCCGGAAGGAGCAGGCCATCTATTTCCTCAGCAAAAAGCTGTCCCCGTTTGAGATAAACTACACACCATTGGAGAAATCATGTACCGCTCTCGTCTGGGTAACACAGAAACTACGGCACTATATGCTAGTTTTCCCAGTCATCCTGGCATCACGGATCGATCCGTTGAAATACCTCTTCGAGAAACCGGCTCTCTCGAACCGAATGGCAAAATGGTTGTTTCTGCTCTCCGAATTCGACATCACCTACATGACCCAAAAGGCAGTCAAAGGCAAGATCATAGCTGATTACCTGGCCCACAATCCGATATTAGGAGACATGCTAGAAGAAGCCGAGTTCCCGGACGAAACCATCATGAACGTCGAGATCAATGAAGACTGGAAGTTGTACTTTGACGGGGCCGCCAATCGGAATGGAAACGGGATAGGTATCCTGCTAGTCTCTCCAGACCAAACTCACTCCCCGGTATCATATCGCCTGGACTTCTTCTGCACCAACAACATGGCTGAATATGAAGCCTGCATACTCGGGTTAGAGATCGCTCTTCAAAAGGGTATGAAGAGAATACAGGTATACGGAGATTCAGCACTAGTGGTCCACCAAGTTCTGAAGGAATGGAAGATCAGAGATGAGAAATTAGTCCCTTACCTCGCCCGACTAGAGGATGTCGCAGGAAAATTCGAGCGTATGGAGTTTTACTATATCCCCAGGTCCCAGAATAGTTTTGCTGACGCATTGGCAACCCTGGCATCTATGATCGATATTCCGGAGGGGATGGAAGAAATAACCCTCACGGTACAAAAGAAATCAGGACTCGCACACTGCATGACTCTTGAGGTAGAAACTGAAAAAAACGGTGACTCGACCGTTTGGTTTTATGACATCTGGAACCTTCTGAAGAACCACCAGTATCCCGAGGAAACAGACAAGAGAACGCGGGTCACCCTCAGAAGACTAGCATCAGGATTCATACTCTGTGCCGGAAGATTATATAAAAGGAACTACGACGGGACTCATCTTCAATGTCTCACCGAAGAAGAATCGGTTAGAATGATGGATCAGATACATGGGGGCGATTGCGGACCTCATATGAGCGGGCATACACTTGCCCGCAAGATCATCAGGCAAGGGTATTTCTGGTCTACCCTACAAACCGACTGTGCTGACCATGTACGCCGTTGTCACAAATGCCAAATCTATGCTAAATCCCAGAAGCTTCCTCCAAAAGAGTTGTACAACATGACTGCTCCCTGGCCTTTCGCAACTTGGGGAATCGACGTCATAAGGAAAATCTCGCCCAAAGCCAGCAACGGCCATGAATTCATACTAGTAGCCATCGACTACTTCACCAAATGGGTGGAAGCCGAGTCGTACCAGACCCTGGATGCCAGGAAAGTTGCCCGATTCATCAAAAGGAACATTGTCTGCCGATATGGGGTCCCACATGAGATCATCTCAGATAACGGCACCCACTTCGAAGGAGAAGCTAATACAGTCATGGAAGAATACGGTATCACCCGACACAAATCTTCGCCATATAGGCCACAAACCAATGGGGCAGTTGAAGCCGCCAACAAGAATTTGAAGAATATTCTAAGCAAGATGACCGACACCTGCCGGGACTGGCCGGAGAAATTACCATATGCATTGTGGGGATACCGCACCACCGAGAGGGTCTCCACCGGGGCAACCCCATTCTCGCTGACATACGGGATGAAGGCAGTCCTCCCTGTCGAGTTAGAAGTCCCCTCCCTCAGGGTAATACTAGAAAATCAAGTCAATGAACTGGAATAGGTCCAGGCACGTTACAACGAGCTAGCCCTACTAGATGAAAAGAGATTGAAAGCCGCATACCACCATCAGGGGTATCAGAAGAGAATCGCTCGAGCATTTAACCAGAAAGTAAGGACTCGGGGTATCAACGAGAACGATATAGTATTGAAAGAAATTCGAGAACCGGCCAGAGATCCGAGGGGTAAGTTCGGGCAGAAGTGGACAGGGCCATACATCGTCAAAGAAATCGATACAGGAGGTGCCGCTATACTCACTGATTTGGATGGGCAGTTACTACATTCACCAGTCAACATGGATCGACTGAAGAAGTATTATCAATAGGTATGGCATGTAATAAGAACTACGTAAACCTGAGCCCCAACTCAAAACTTTTTGTTCTTTGTAAAAAAAAAAAAAAGAATAAAAAAGGGGAACGTAGGCAACCTGAGAAGTGACTTCAGGCCCGGTTTAAACTTTGTAAAATAAATTTATTTTCCGCAAGCAGTCCCTCATATATTATTAAAAGGTGGTTCAGAACACCGAAGGGTACAAAGGAGACATAACAAATACGAAAGAAACTAATCCCTAGGAGTTGGCCACACTGGGTCCTCAATAGCCAAGTCGATCCGAGCTTCGTCCAAGATCTGATACGCAAAGACAATGTTATCATCAGTAGCCTCCGTATCCATGAACCGGAACCATTCCATTTGAAAGGGGTCGTCGATCAGTTCTCCCTCCAGAGATTGCCAGCAAGAGCGGATGATATCAGCCCGGAGGGGCCGGGTAATACCAAAACGGGCATAGTTGAACCGACGAGTCAGTCGAGCACGCCACATCCTCTCTACCGATAAAGAAACATGTGGGGTCACAAATTTAGACTCAGAAGAGAAGTTGTTCAGACCAAGGGGAACCTCCTGAGGTATGTTAAACTGCCGAAAAAGACGCCCAGGGAGATAAAAGGAAGTGAACCAGAGCCCGCGGAGCCGAACATAGTTCTGACCCCCAGTGCTAAGTACCATCGCCCTCAGCTTCCACCAAGGAATGTTCCACCGGATAGCCCGAAAGTTCTCCGAAAACCATACCGTCCAATCAGAGGAAGACATGGTCAAAGCACCAAAGAGAGGCCGATGAAAGAAATGAGTCGGATTGTCGAGCCGAGCCCCGTTAAAACCCACCGATCGAAAGCGCTCTAGCAGCCACATGTATAGCAGACGCGGACTCCCCCGGAAGAAGGGCGAGGCCCCCCGTTGAACATCATCAAGACCATTCAGGGTCTCTGCAAGAATGATCGGCACTATAGACTCCCCATTTCTAGCCTGGTAAATCAGACTCAGGATAATCGGATCAACACGGGAAGAACCCGTCACCAGCAGCATATCAGAAACCAGGCAAATCAGGGCCGCTGCAGTACGCCCCACGCCGTAAGAGGCCCTATCTTCATAACGATGAAAGAACCTCACCATTTTATGGAGGTCAAGAAAACCATCGGCAATAAAACCATCACAGGCCGCCGGGGGAATGGCTAACAGAGCAATTAGCATGTCACGGGGACCGATTTCTTCTATGGGAACTGCCATCGGGAGACAGACGTCAGAACGTAGCAGCCAGGAAAACTCCTCGTAAGTCGGGCAGAGCTCGTCAAGCCCAAAACGGAAAAGGTGATCCACAGGGCTCCAAAATTGCAAAGCGCCTAACAAAAAGGAAAAATCTACAGGGCGATGACACCAGTTCGCCAAAGGACTGAATGCACCAAAGTTCAAGCCGTTTTCAGAAGATACCAAAGCATCCCGAGCATTAATGAAAGAAAAATCAGAGTTTGTACGATAGGAAGACATTGTGGAGAGGTGTGGGGATGAAGGAAGGAAGATGGGTGTATTTATAGCAAAAAAGAGGGACCTGTACATGTTTGTCGCGCGACAAACCCATATTCAGGAAGGATTGTCGCGCGACAAACTCATTTTGGGTCATCCTAATTTTGTTCTTCCTACACATAGCAGTCATGATTGCCAAAAGAATCATTTTTGGATGCTTTCTTGTTCTCACTTTGCTCTTTTTTTACAGGAAAAGTATCACTACACTACAAGGTATGACTTCTAAAATACCGACTCTGATATATATATGTGTATGTATATACCTTTTCACATACAGAGAATAAAAGTATAATCAAACACAGATAAAGATATTTTATAAATCCAATAAAAGAACAGTTTTTAATATCTGTCTAAAATAAATACATATCTGTCCAAACTAACACTAAATGCAGAAAGGGAAAACTAATCTACTCGGGCGCGTTTTGACACGCTCCCGCTATCACCCGAACCTTCCTCGGGAGTAAGATCAACGACTGGGACGCTGGGAGCAAGAGGAGCTGCCGCCTGGGAAGGACCCGTAGACTGAACCGATGCAGTCGGACGGATCACCGAAGATCGGGATCGCCTAGAAGTCCGACTGCTACTCCGCCTAGACTCCGACCGAACATGAGAGGAGGTCAGGGGGTCGTCCGGCCGTAAGGAGACGTCGATAGCCCTCTGATAATCACGCATGTAGGCCGGAGGGTCTCGACCGACGTACTGGAGCAGGTTCCAGCTGTAAAGATACTGGGCGTGCCAAGCCCGTAGGTCTGCCACCCGTACACTCACCCACTGTAAAAAGACATAAGATAAAAGAATCAGCACAATCAAAATAGATAGATATAGATGTAAGGGTATCAAGGGAAGTTGAAGAAAGTACCTTGTCATCAGGGCGACCACCCAGATAGTCAAAAGTATCCTCAGGAAGAGGGTACTCCGGGACGGGATATCGACGTAATCCAGCGCCAACGTAAGAGATGTCCCTGGGGAGTGGGGGTAGATCTACCCACAGAATAGATAACCCCGCCGGAACACCAGCAGAAGTGGACCCGCCCTCCTCACGGATCGGGAACAAGGGAGGCCGGGATGAAGAACCCCCCAAACCTGGAGATCGGGCAGGAGGACCCATGACAGTCGCCGGAAGGGGAGTCAACGTGGCGTAGGTACGGACCCCCGGAGGATCCACTACGGCCGTCGCCCTCAAAGGAGGTACCCCACTGGAAGGAGTAGCCACCGCAGCTGGAGGAGTCCGCCCGAACTGCTCATAGTCTGCCCCAAGGTCCGCAGGCTCCCAGGACCTCTCAGACAATCCCGCTCTCCCCTCAGCAGCCTCAGCAGCAGCAAAAAGGACCCCCGGAGACACAGAAGGGCCGGTGGGAAACTCGAAAACCTCAGTACGCTGCTCCCTCACAGGTGTCGCCTGAGGCGACGGCTCCGGAACAGCTGTCGCATCACCTCCCTCGCCCTCTGGCCGACCACCGTCCTCGGCCGCAGCAGGAACATCCCTCTCTCCCTCAGGATCCTCGTCCTCAGAATCCGGAATGTTGTCCCTCTGATCGAGGACAGGTGGCAAGTGACCCGAAACCGCCCTAGCTAAATGGGTCTGTCCCCGTATGTAGTTGGGATCACCTCCCAGTGCCCGGTACCTCTCATAGAAGACCCGTCCCCGAGTCCCCTTTGGCTCCCTCATCAGATAACGGGCAGCAAAAACGGGGTAGTCTCCCTCCTCGACGAACGTCTGGAAGCCGAGTCCGTCGACCAAGGCCTGCATCGTCACCGGATCGATCTCGCCCGTCCGCCTCATCAGAACAGGAGGGAATAATGGAACACGAGGCCACTGGGACGGCGTGTGCTGGCGAATGACCCTCTCGCCTAAGTAGAAGAGAAGGCCATACTCATCCCGGATAAGCCGCCTAGTCCTCGAGGCGGTCAAGGCGCGGCCATATCCATAATGGGGACTCAGATCACCCCAAGGAGCCCACTCAACCTGAAAAGAAAACAGGTTTTTTTATTTCCAATAATTTATATATTTAACTATAAAAGAACAAAAGAACTAAAATATTTACCTGCTCCTCCAACAGGTCGTGAACGGCAGCAGCTCCGGTCTCCCGAGTCCGGTATACATAGGGAGCCCGGTAGTTCCCCGCAATGAATCGGCGGAGAAAAGGAAACTGGTCCTCATTCTCAACGAGGAGATCCACCTGGGCACGACCCAGGCGGGTATAAGCAACAAACCAGCTCTGAAAAGGAAAGATAAAAGAGATCAGCAATGATCAACAGGTAATATGCAAAGAATTGAAGCAAGGACAAAAGGACTAAAGTATGTACCTCCCACAGCAGAGAAAAGCCCTTGAGGTTCAGGGCTAAATGGCGAGAGACCTGGTCCATGGCATCATAGAGGACTGCAAGAATGAAGCCTCCCCAGTCATAGTCAAACATGAGGCTGAAATCCCGAAGATAGGGCAACCACCAAAGGTGAGCCGTGTCCCCGCCACGTGCCTCGAACAAATCATGGAGTGTCAACAGAAGAAGGACGCGGGCATACTGGCGCGCCTCCTGACGGGTCATAGGAACCCCTGAAGTAACTAACCGAGCTCTCTCTACGGCTAGGCGCGTAACCAGGACACCCTGAGGAATCGTATCGCCGGAACTCCGCCGCTCTGGGAACCATCCAAGCGCACTAACGATACCCTCTGCTGTCAGACGCAAAGGGACATCGATCTGAATAGGGACCCCCCTGAAGGAATCCCGATCAGAGCAAAAAGATCAAGGGGTGTCATCGTCATCTCACCCCAGCTCCAATGGAAGGTATGAGTAGTATCCCACCAATGGCAAGCCAGGGCCGACACCAAAACTGCCGCCCTAGAAACCCGCTCCGGGAGGGCGTCGAAGAGGGAGCCAAAAGGAGTCGCAAGAATCAACTCCTGGACAGGGGCCGGTGCCCGTCGCCACTCCGAAGATATAGTGTTGGGAGAACCCCAACCCCGGCCAACC
Organism: Lonicera japonica; assembly: GCA_021464415.1. Lineage (NCBI taxonomy): Eukaryota > Viridiplantae > Streptophyta > Magnoliopsida > Dipsacales > Caprifoliaceae > Lonicera > Lonicera japonica. The sequence continues at coordinate 16,956,963 of CM038465.1, forward strand.
CACTGCAGACAAGAGAAAGAGATATTGGGTTATAAGGGTAAAATTATGTATTTTTTTCAAAACCTGAGGGTACTTTGGTGTAATTATGAGAGTTATAGGGCTATAGGGGTAAATTATGTAATTTTCCAAACCTGAGGGTACTTTGGTGTAATTATGAGAGTTATAGGGCTATAGGGGTAAATTATGTATTTTTCCAAAACTGAGGTTACTTTGGTGTAATTATGAGAGTTATAGGGCTATAGGGGTAAATTATGTAATTTTCCAAACCTGAGGGTACTTTGGTGTAATTATGAGAGTTATAGGGCTATAAGGGTAAAATTATGTATTTTTCCAAAACCTGAGGGTACTTTGGTGTAATTATGAGAGTTATAGGGCTATAGGGGTAAATTATGTATTTTTCCAAAACTTGAGGGTACTTTGGTGTAATTATGAGAGTTATAGGGCTATAGGGGTAAATTATGTAATTTTCCAAACCTGAGGGTACTTTGGTGTAGTTATGATAGTTATAGGGCTATAGGGGTAAATTATGTAATTTTCCAAACCTGAGGGTACTTTGGTGTAATTATGAGAGTTATAGGGCTATAAGGGTAAATTATGTATTTTTCCAAAAACGTGAGGGTGCTTTGGTGTAATTATGAGAGTTATAGGGCTATAGGGGTAAATTATGTATTTTTCCAAAACCTGAGGGTACTTTGGTGTAATTATGAGAGTTATAGGGCTATAGGGGTAAATTATGTAATTTTCCAAACCTGAGGGTACTTTGGTGTAGTTATGATAGTTATAGGGCTATAGGGGTAAATTATGTAATTTTCCAAACCTGAGGGTACTTTGGTGTAGTTATGAGAGTTATAGGGCTATAGGGGTAAATTATGTAATTTTCCAAACCTGAGGGTGCTTTGGTGTAATTATGAGAATTATAGCGCTATAGGGGTAAATTATGTAATTTTCCAAAACCTGAGGGTACTTTGGTGTAATTATGAGAGATATAGGGTTATAAGGGGTAAATTATGTATTTTTCCTAAAAACTAAGAGGTATCACAGGTAAAAGTATGTGCTCGCTAAAATCGGGCGTTATTCCTAGGCAGACATGCATACTAACATTATCTAAAACGAATACAGGAAATGACAAGAAGCAGAACAGATAAATGCACGAAAAAAGACATACCAGAGATCGACGACGAATCTCGTGAGAGACAGGCTCCATCAAAAGCCACGGGACATCCGGGACCGGAGCAGCTCGGATAGCATCCCGATAGACCACCGCCCGACCGCGGTCTATCCCATCCTTATCATACCAGTCCAAGTCCGCCCAGTCGTCGTGATGAGGGCTGCAGCGGAGAACGCCCTGAGCGTCAGTAAAGGTGACCTCCTCCTGGTCACCCTCCAATCGGTCGAGATGAGCAGGGTCCATCGGTATAGGTAGAATATATGTGAAAAGGTCGCAAAAGTCAAAAACACGGCAGAGCTTCCGCGCTTCGGAGAGAAGAAAAGAAGAGAGAAGGAGAGCTAGAGAGAGAAAGAGAAAGGAGAGAATGAGGTGGAATGAGCTCAGCAGGAGGCTTATATAGTGGGTCAGTTTGTCGCGCGACAAATGGCCACATTGTCGCGCGACAAAGGGCTCCCCACCGAAGTGTCGCGCGACAATCTCCTATCCCCCCTGATTTTTTTACCTTTTTTCTCATTTTTACCTCCTGCAGGAGGACTTCCGAGGGGTAGTTTTCGAAAAGATTGCTAAAACCGCACACCCATGATAAAGATTTCAACGAGCAAACTTCCAAATCATCTCCCCGAAAAATACGAGAGCGGAATGCCACGATTAAAAGTAGTCTCTGATCTCACAGAAGGACCGAGACCATCAAATCAGAAAAGGCAGAATATCAAGATAAGACGGGGATAGAAAAAATTGAAAAAGTAGAAAAGAGAAATAACCCGTATGAACGCCCAAAGCGAGCGAGAGAAACAGAAATGCAGAGTGGCAGGGAGAGCCACACCAAAAGTGACAGCTAGGCCAAATCGGCTCAGGGCTTCGTCTTGGGTGAGTAAGGCTCCTGATCACGACAAAGGGATGAAAAGACTCCTGGTCAAAAACAGAGAGGGCCAGGAAAAGTCTTTCCCAAAAGAGGGAGAAATAAGGGCATCGAAAAACAGAAAACGATGTTTGGGCCCACCAAAAAGAGAAACTGAGAAAAGAACAGAGATCAGAGATTGGACTTTCAAACAAATTTTCTTTTCAGCACGATATAGAAGAGATGGTTTGGAAAATCCTCGAATCATCACGCTGCGGAAAGCAAAAGAAAATCGAAAACTACCTTCTGAGAAAAGTACCCTCACTCGAGGAAAACATGAGAACAAAATTCAAGAAAGATATAGGAAAACAGACATTCGGATAAAATTAGACCTCGAGGAGCTCTTTTCACCCTCACAAAAACTTCTCTCTCTCACTCTAGCAGTCTAAAGAGAGACAAATTAGATTCTACAAAAATCACAAACACAAGCCCTCTTCAGAGGCAAAATCACAAGCCCTCTCCAGAGGCAAAAGTTACTCATGAAAGTCCTCCCAGAGGCATTTTTTCCTTCTTCTTACAGATCTAGAAGCCCTCCCAGAGAGGCACAAACGGTAGTCCTCCCACCTGAGGCGAAGCCCTCCCAGAGAGGCACAACGGTAGTCCTCCCACCTGAGGCGAAGCCCTCCCAGAGAGGCACAAACGGTAGTCCTCCCACCTGAGGCAAAGCCCTCCCAGAGAGGCACAAACGGTAGTCCTCCCACCTGAGGCGAAGCCCTCCCAGAGAGGCACAACGGTAGTCCTCCCACCTGAGGCGAAGCCCTCCCAGAGAGGCACAAACGGTAGTCCTCCCACCTGAGGCGAAGCCCTCCCAGAGAGGCACAAACGGTAGTCCTCCCACCTGAGGCGAAGCCCTCCCAGAGAGGCACAAACGGTAGTCCTCCCACCTGAGGCGAAGCCCTCCCAGAGAGGCACAACGGTAGTCCTCCCACCTGAGGCGAAGCCCTCCCAGAGAGGCACAAACGGTAGTCCTCCCACCTGAGGCGAAGCCCTCCCAGAGAGGCACAACGGTAGTCCTCCCACCTGAGGCGAAGCCCTCCCAGAGAGGCACAACGGTAGTCCTCCCACCTGAGGCGCAATGGTAGTCCTCCCATCTGAGGCAAGTGGAGCAAGTCAAAGCCCTCGAGAGAGGCAATGAGGTAACAAAAGCCCTCTCCGGAGGCAAAACCAAACACGAAGCCCTCCCCGGAGGCACTCACAAGCACTTTTTCCATAGACACTTCTTTAGAGTTCATGCGGGAGCCATGGATCATGGTCTCTTCCAGTCGCCTCAATTCCTTGCAGGCAAGGAGCTTGAGTCGAGAGGGTCTGTAGACACCCCGATCCGTGACCCCCGCAAGAACCCTAACGACCTACGAGACTACTATTTTTTGGAGTCCAGGACACACCCGAGCACCCGAAACTACCCCGGGGGGTTTGTTGCGCGACAAACCTTTTTTTATGAAGGATTGTCGCACGACATATTACATTGTCGCGCGACAATCATTGGAATGTCGCGCGACAATCCCACTATGTCGCGCGACAATCCCTCTCTGCACCCGACCAACCACTTTCTGACACATCACAGTGTCAGGACCCATCACTTCAGCCGTTTGTCGCACGACATACAGGAATGTCGCGCGACAAACAGATATGTCGCAAGACACTTGCCTTTTTTGGGGAAATGTCGCGCGACAATCTTCCCCGAGCAGTATAAATAGGCCAACACCCCCAAGAGAAAAAGAGGCAGCAACTTGGATCTAGAAAATCCGGAGCTTTAGTCTGATTTTGTTATCAAGCATTTTATATTATCATCTTATCTCTGAAGAATTATCGGATCTATTCCCGACACTCGACGTGTCCAGTCTCTAGAATCGAATTCTCGGAAATATCTGAAGAAGGAAAAGATTGTTATCACCGGAGATCTCTCTGCCGTATTATATTTTCTTTCTTATTATTAGTCTCGTCGGGAAGGTAAAGAAAGTCCCTTCTAGTATTTAAAATTAGATATCTGTGTACTTGTTTTACTTCTGTTATTCTGTCCACGTTTTATTTGAATAAACTTATTGTCAAGTTACAAATAGTCTATCGTTTTCGACACAAAAGACCCTGATAAAACCACTTTCAAAACCAGAAGAGTAAGTACATTATCGTCCGGATAAACCCTGTTTTCAAAACCCCGAACCGATAAAATACTTATCTAGGAATTAAAATCCACATATCCTGTCTTTTTCATAGACTGCGATGTGTCTGATAAACTCTCCTCAAAGAGTTCTAATTCCATATTGAATTAGTCCCGACATAAAAGATCCGAACTTTTCCAAAAATAATCACAACTCGAGAAAACCGTCATTATCTGAGGAAATAATACAGGATACTTTTTCAAAATAAAAGGTTTTGTCATGTGTATTTACATCTTTTCAAATAAATAAAACATCGGATCTCGGAACACAAAGGTTTTCATCCTTTTCCCGTCTTCCTCCAGAAATTAGGGTTTTCATTTGAAAAGTAGTAGACTGTCAGTAAAAGTATCCAAGTTTTTCAACATAGAATAAACATATAAGACCACTAGAGACCGAAAGGGCGGAATGGGTGCTTAACACCTTCCCAAGCCGTAATATAGTTTCCGAGCCCTATAGAATCCTGGTTTCGCAGACAAAACGTGTAAAGAAAGGCTTATCTTTAGCCTTTCCCCTTACACAACCCTTTTTGTCCGTTTTCTCGTAAAACGTACTGGCGACTCTGAACGAACCCCTTTGCATCTAGAATAGACGTAAGGACACCCGATATGAATCATCAAACAACTCCAAGCAAATGGAGCGACGGAATCCCTTCCGACGCTTCAGACCACCACGAACGGGGACGAGACCCGGGGGTCGCATTTGCGGATTCTCACAGTTGGTAAGAGTTTGGTGCCAAAAATGGTAAAAAATCAGAACTCCAACGGCTAGTTTCTGGGCCATCAGTCGATTGAGCAGTGCTCCTTAGTCGACTGAGCAAGCCTCAGTCGACTGAGCAAGCCTCAGTCGACTGAGCCTCTTTGCTTAGTCAACTGATGGGCTCTGTCCATCAGGCCAAAAATCCAAATTTTGTATATTTGCATTTAAGCTCTAAAACCAATTTTGATGCTTGGTAAAGGTAGAATATAGGTTCCTAAGACACCTATTTTTGTTAGAGCAACAATAAGATCTTTTAGAATTAAAAATGAATTAATTTCAAAAAAGGTTTTTCCTTAAGAGAAGGTTTTTGAAAGGATTTTAATTCAACCTTTGTTTTGATCAATCTTATGAGAAATAAATATTCTATAAGCTTATTATAATGATCAAATCGAAACCTTTACAAGGGAAACTAAAGCACTCACTCACATAAACAAAAAGGAGTCTTTGAGAGCTTTGTTTGTATTGCTACGTTTCTTTTCTTCCTTGGCTTCATTGTTCTTCAAGGAGAACTCATGGAAGTTGTGTGAGGTGAGAGGCATGGATTGCAATACTTTGTAGATGAATGACCTTGAATCCGGCTTTTCGGTTAAGTCCACATATGATCAATTTGTTGTGGCTATAACTTAAAACACCAACTAAGTTAAATTACACATGATTAACTTTATTGTTATTATCAAAACAAGATTAGTGACTTATAAGTCAACAATTTATACTTTTTATTAGGGTTTTTTTTAACTTGTCACCTCAATAATATACATAGTTTGAATTATCCCCGCTTTGCTAATCCTTTGAATACGTCCCTCCCCATGATTGATAACTCAAAGTATTAGTAAAACGGGTATCTTAAATTATGGGTATTATTGATGGGATAACTCAAAAAGATTCTCATTATGCATTATGAATAGGTTATTACAAAGTTTTTTTTTGCTTTTGCAATAGCATTAATTTATTTTAAAATATATCATTCATAAAATATCATAAACTATTAATACTAACACTAATTCAAATTTATTTACTTTTTAGCTTATATATTGTTTCAAATAATGAAATCTCATTCATTGTAACACAATGTATTCAAATAATTAATTATTTATTTTAAAAAAATACATGCTCATGTGTTTTTCTAAGAAACTAAAAGGAAACATGTATTTTATTTATTTATATGAAAAATCTCATTTATCTTATTATATGGACCAATCAGATCAAATAATTTAATCAAACAAAAATATGGTCTTGCAAGTATTAAAAACATAAACAACAAAAATAGAATAAATAATTATATATTCATGGCCAAGTGAACTTTAAAGCTTATTAAATTACAGTTTTAATAATTCAAAATAAGAAAAGAAAAAGGAAAAAATGAATAAGAAAACAAAAAATGTTGTGTCCACCTTATGTGGTGATTATATTCCATCCGTATATACATTTTATTGTGGTGGTGGTAAAATTATATATATATATATAATTGTATTATTTAATCATTGCTGTTGGTCAGATTTCAACCCTAGAGGGGGGGGGGGTGAATAGGGTTTAAAAACTTTAATGCGGAATTAAAAACTTTTCTAACAATGTTTAAGTAAAACAAATTTACTAAACCAATGTATCAAGGAATGCAAGCACATAAACAATTAAACAAGCAATCCCAAAAGTAATCAATTAAGCAATAACAAAACAATCAATAATAAAGAGATTGAGTAAGAAAGATTAAACCGATTTGAAATCCAAGGCTTTTTGTCCACAAGGTTTTGGTTTACCAAACCGTAGTCCGCGCTCAGTTAGTTCCCCGAGAAGTTTCACTAATTCCAATCTCCTTCCGGGGGAAGATCATGTTGGTGAAATTTAACGAAATTGGATGTTGGCGAAAATAAATATCTAAAATAGTCGAGGCGTGTTAGGCACTGTCCTTAAGAGAAGATTTCGCCCCTCTAGGATAATATCCCGGTGCAAACAGGCTTTTGTGGCGTCTTCTCCCCAGGATACAACGACTATGATTCTATAAGGGTGCACACCCAAATATAGAACCTTTGTGGATAGCTTTATATGTTTCTCTGGCACAAGATTTATTTTGGAAGGATTGTGTTATTTCTCTCTTGGTTTTTCCTCTCATTTTTCTATTTTTATTCTGGTGTCTATAAGCATATATCTCCTCCTATTTATAAGTGATTTAAGGAGGTGAAATTGAAATCTTGATTAATTTTGAATAATACACTTATGTAGAAGTTTCATGATAATTCAAAAGATAACTTTGAATAAATGAATACAAATACAATTTGAATACAATCTCCTAGAAGCTTCCATGTACATACATGTAGAAACTTCAAGATACAATTAGAATTATGTACAAGCCTTATCAATTTTGTATTTTAAAATACACAAAATATACAACAGATAAAACCACTACAAGTGTTGTTGTCTCACACTCTTTACAAATATTGCTTGACCACAATATTCACACAAGAAACTCTCTCTTGCTAACCTTGTGAGATTTACCTCTCACAATTTCTAAGCAAGAATTTACCTTCTTGTTTTTCCTATGAGATTTACATCTCACAATAGAAGACTAAATTGTTTGGTGATTCACACCAATTTACAATAACTCTCTCAAGTGTGTAAAGAATACAATTTGAAGCTCACACTAGAGTTATCCTATTTGATCAAGATGATATAGCTCAAATGATAATGATTGATCAAAAACAATTTCTTGAATATTTAAATATTGAAGATAGATGAAGTATGAAGTATAAGAATGATTCAAGGTGTTCAAAATGTGTCTTAGATAGTGTATATATAGTCCCAAAAGTGATATAGCCGCTCTAGAGGTTTGGTACCAAAAATAGTAAAAAATCAGAAATCTAACGGCTATATTCTAAAGCATCAGTTGACTAAGCAAAACCATCAGTCAGCAAAACCATCAGTCGACTGATGGACCCTTAGTAGACTGAGCAAAGCTGCTTAGTCGACTGATGGACTAGACTGCCCATTAGGCCACAAGGCCAAAAATTTCAATTTTTGCACTTTTGCATATAAGCTCCAAAATCAATTCTAATGCTTTGGAGACCTTAAAAATAAGTTCCTAAGACACCTATTTTTGGAAAAAATCAAAATATGATCATTTGAATTTAATATGAATTTATTTCAAAACTGGTTTTTGTAAGAATGATGTTTTGAAAGAAATTTTGATTCAAACTGATTTTGATCAATCTAAGAATGATGCATGTTCATGTTTGAGCTATATATATAATCAATCAACTAAGAAACTTTACATAAATCCTAAGCAAACACTCAATTACCGAATATGTGAGTTTTTTAAATGCTTCGATTTGTTTCTTCAAATTGATTATTCACTTGAAGCTTTTCTCTTGAAGCTTTGGCATATGATCCTTGATCTTTTGTGCTTCATGAAATGCATAGCTAGCATGTGTGTGATAAGAATGATCTTTTACTAGTCCATTGCTTTGTTGACTTGATCGGATATTGATTGAATGATCCTTGTCATGCTTCCTTTGAGCAATCATGATATTCTTGATTTTTCAAATAAGAAAGCTATAATCTTAAATCAAGAACATGTTAAATTACACATGATTGATTTATTATTATTATCAAAATAAGATTAAGACCTTTAGGTTAACAATTGCTTATATAAAAAAATCAAGAAAATGAAATTAACACCCATCCTTTTATTCCTTGTTTTGAACTTTTCCATCTTAAAAGATTTCAATTTGATACGGACTTTTATATATCTTTGTTTCCTTTTTCAAGACTTTTTGTAAAAGAAGAAAAAATAATTTACTATCATTTTTTAACTAATAATTGGCAAATTAGAGTGTAACTAAAAATTATTTTGTAATTTTCTGTAAAATTAATTTAGGCGGAGGTATAAAATTGTGATAATATGTCTAAATAATGAGATAATTTATCATGGATATTTTATTTATTTCGTAAAGTGAAAATAAATTACTAACAATTATTCAAAACTATTAGCACTTAATATATTGACATGGGTGGTGCTAGTAAGGGGAAAGGTGGGGGTAGGGATTAACCCCCTTGGTTTTCAAAATTTTTAACTATATATGGGGTATTTTTTGAAAAATAAAAAATAAAAAATATATAAAGACCTATGTGCAAAATTTTATACTTCAAGGTATTTAAATGTAATTAGATTCCAAGAAGAGACATGTCTGATTCTAGGACATACTGGAGTTTAAACTTTAGGGGTTATATGAAACTTTAAATTTCACTTAAATCCTTAAATATATTCCATTTAATTCTTCATATCATATTTTTTCTTCTTTTATTTTTTTATTTTGTTCTACACTTACTTAGTTGCTTTGCACCTCTGCCTCTATCGGCTTCCTCAATTATCTTTCACATACCATTGAGTATATTTTTTTTTTATCTTTCTTAGTATTAGGTGTATTTTATTATTAATATTAGGTGTATTTTTTAATATTAGGTTTATTTCTTGATTAATTGCCTAATATTAGTTCTATTATTGACTAATCATATAATATTAGGTCTTTGCTAGATTAATTGAAGAATTGATAGTGATTGCTCAATGTTAGGTTCATTTATTGATCAATTACATAATATTAGGTCTATTTCTTGAATAATTGATTAATTGTATAATATTATGTTTACTTTTTAATTAGTTGATTAGTTGCATAATATTATATGATTTAGCTCTAAACCCCTAACTTTTTGTATTCTATTGAGAAGGAAGACATCTTATAATACTTTCAAAATAAAAAATCCCTTAGAATGTTAGTAATTTGTAATATTAATCCTATTATATTTTAGTTAAAATTTTATGGCTTTAAATTTATATTTTTGTGTGCTTTAAATTTTTCCTCCTTGATTGAATTAATTGCTCTGCCACTGTAAATTGACAAATAATACAATAGGATACATGCCATAGTAAGATTACCATACAATATGAAAGACATTTAAAAAATACTCAACATAACCTAATTAAAGGCCTGTGTTCACATATTTAATTTTAATAATTACCATTAGTACGTCAAAAAATATTTCAAAAGAAAATATGAATGCTTAAAGTTGAAGTTTTACTAATTGCAGGTGTAACATTATTCTCCAACTTGTTAATGTAATAGTATTGATTTATTATTATTATTATTATTATTATTATTATTATTATTATTATTATTATTATTAAGGGAGACACAAATTTTATTAAATTATATGATATGATATTTTATTTTTTATTTCACTAAAGGGATGGATAATATTAAAATATAATCATATAATAAAGTATTAACCGATAATAACCGGTTTATTTTACTAAATTAACTATAGATAAATATTTTATTTGTTAATTTTCTCATATGATAAGATTTTGTAAAGATAATTTACATTTTGTTTGATATATACGTAATTGACTTAGCGAAAATGTATTTCAGTAGGGAGTTGAAAATATATAAATAATCTAATTTTATAAATAAATATTTAATTGTAGATAAATATTTTATTTGAATTATATTTCTCATATGATAAGATTTTTGTAAAAATAATTTACATTTTTTTTGATATATATGTAATTGACTTAGTGTAAAATGCATTTTCAGTAGGGAGTTGGAAATATATAAACAATCTAATTTTATAAATAAATATTTAATTTAATAAATAAAGTTAAACTAAGAATTTTGGTAGGTTTGAAACACTATTTTATTTATTGGCAAATTAAACTAAACACATCATTATAATCAATATTACTAATATGCCATAATAATCTTGAGACGTTGGATCAAAAGATAAACATTCACATTAAATCTGAGCCACCAGTTGGAAATACAAATATAAAGAGTCTGACTATATTAGAACTGACCTGATTTATTAATAGATTTGTGATATACATGTAATTCAAGTTAATTAATTAAAATAATAAAATAATTAATATTTTGTCTTTGATTAAAAAGTTGGTTTTTTTTTTTTTTTAAAATAAGTCCTACAAACCAATAGGATGAAAAGGGTTTCATTTATTCTAAGGACATGCTCATCTTTATCCTTTATAATTATTTTCTATTTTTATTATTTCCTTCTTTCTTATGTTTTGTTATTGCCCTAATTAAGATAATACAAAATTCTAGAAATTGGGCCATTCTATATATTAAAAGGAAATTAGGGTTAGAAAAAGGGGGAGGTGGAGATCAAATGGTGTAGGGAGAAAGAAAACAAATTATACCTTTGCCAAGAGAGAAAAGTGGTTAAACAAACAAAAGATGTTAGATTGCCGATTGAAAGGCGGAAGAAAGAGAGAAAAGAAAAGAAAAGAGCATCCCGAAAATTAGGGCATGACATTATTCATATATAATAATCTACTAATATGTAATGTATGTCTACATAATCTATACTATATATTACTAAATATCAAACATGTAGGAGGTTAAAAATGGAGTTCCCATTTAGGCCGGGCGCCAAGCCTAAGTATGTCGTATGTTTTGGGGCCAAACTCAAGTATGATACAAAATAGCATAAAACAGAAGACACCATTAATCAGAGAAAGAGAATTGACTTTATGTCCATATAATTTTTTATTTTTTTTAATATATGTTTGCAGATAGTTGAGTGTAGGCGCGTGTTGAGGTGGACCTATGCCTATGGATACTACCTACCTGAGCATGAACAAGTCAAGAGGCAGTTCTTTGCATACTTGCAACTACAAAATTTTCTACCAGACAATCACTTAAGACCATCTTTAGTTGGTAAGGTAAAACGGTAGGTTAAAAATGTATATTTACACTATTCGATAATCGAGAGGTGCAGCGAGAGTAGGCTCAATTTACCTCGCACGATTTATAAAGTGTTGGGTAATGCTATTAAGCCATCCCACGATAAATGATCCATCGGCCAAGGCTTTTGCTTCCCACGACACATCATGTGTCGTGGCAGGCATTTTCTCTCTCTTTTTTTTTCCTTCTTCCATTTCCGAGAATGCATTGCTTTGGAGGAAATTTGATAATGTGTCCCACGACACATCATCCATCGTCCGAAGCATAATTTGGATGCCACGATATATGTTGTATCGGCCAAGAAATTTTCAACATTTCTCACGAAACATCATGTGTCGTGAGAGTGTTCTAACCTGCGACGACACTTCATTGATCGTGTAAGTTAAAATTTTGTCGGCTGCTAACTTTGGCTTTGGTTTACACTTTTAGCCACTTTTTTACCTATTTAAGAGTGCAAAATCTGTGGTAGTTACTACTGGGAATGTGATTTCTATCTAATTTCTTTTTGTGCAGGGGAGGATGAGGCTGGTTTAGAAAGGTTTCAAGTGTGCTGAGAAGGAACTACAACCTTACCTCCAGGACCCTTCAGATGATTTCAATAACTTCCGCACAAAGTTAGCCGGACGCGCCAGGTAATTTTATGGTAAAGTTGCATTTTGTTTGTGGTTAATGTAAACATTTGCATCCTGCTTGAAATTAGATTCCCTCATTTTATTTCACAAAGGATTACTTATTCAACTTTTGTGGATTTTTGTTTCCTTATAAACATCCCACTCCATGCACATAGAAGTAAGTTCCAAGGGTTCTATATTTGAGTTATTAATTATTATTGTCTTGATTTAAAAAAAAATTATCGTGTTTAGTTATGTCGTAAAAGTGGTGTAACACCTATTAGTTATATTCCTGTTAAGTTCCCTTAGATTTAACAAATCCCAAGTCTCCTTGATACTGGAGTTGCTAGGGCCAAAGTGCTATCAACACTGAACAAGATGGGACTACTTTCGATATTGTTATTATTATTGTTTTATTGTTAACTATTTTTTATTAGTTGGTTGCGGGGGATTAGCCGATTCAGTGAAGGGAAGGAATGTAAGATCCCCGGGGAATGGTCAGTAACTAATTTTTTCTTGAATTATAAAAAAAAAAGAAGGAAAATATAATGAGCTTTCAAGCAGATTCAAGATATTAAGCCATTTATGATAGTGAAGAATGCAAAATATAAATGTAAAATCCGCATAGCTGCCTAGGCTGAGCAAAGGTGCTAGGCACTTTGTGGCCACCCTAGTTCCGTCTAGCGCATACTAGAATATTGGGTATGTTGCTGGTGTGGGAATGTTGGGGCTAATTGTTTTGTGTTACAGATCACGGAATGTTTTAGAACCCTTGATGGATTTGCTCTTAATGGTAGAATAGTGGACTCTTAACAAGATGGATAATGATAGTAAAAGTAATTGATTTTTCTTGAGAAGTTAGAAAATGGATTGTGTGATGTGGTGAGATGCCCTCTCCATCTCATACTCATTTTTATGAGTAGATGCTCACCATCCTACCTGGTTTTGTGGAGATTTTTTCTTCGTCACCACCCTAAACAATTTTTTCCATGGAAAAATAGAGGATGATGTACTTATATGATACGAACCCCACCAACAATATGACGAAACCCGTAGCGAAGACGGTCCTAAGATCGTTTCTATAATCAGAATGGATGGAAAACCTTGACCCTTTGCTTATATGGAAGCAAGAACCTTGGTATAAGGAATGATTATGGATGGGGAAACCGCAACCCGACACCTATAAAGAGATGTGAACCTTGGTATATTGAAAACGCCACAATCGGTTATGGAAGAGCCGATTGATAAGTCGAATGTGAACGCCACGGAAAATTTTGATAAGTTCGATAGTTCTTTAAGAACCAAGAGAATTAAGAACTCTCAAATTTTATTAATGAAAACTCACACTTGTTGCCTCAAATGGAATGTGATGGGGAGGTATTTATAGTTGTTACAAAATAGATCCAATGGTCTACATTCAATCCCACCAACTATGATCTAAGGGTTCATATTTATTCTCACCTACTTCGAGTGACATAAGCAATGACATCACTAAAGACTTATGTAAGCGATGACATCATACTACAAGTGACATAAGCAATGACATCACTAAAGACTTATGTAAGCGATGACATCATCCATGCATGGTGTAAGCGATGACATCATCAAGTACATGACAAGAATACTAATTTTAAAACAACATAAAATAAAATAATTCTAATTATTCAAGTTTTTTCCACTCCAGCTTTCTTTATCTTGAACTTCCATGCTCTATCCTTGAATCTATGTGTATTTAAGCCTTCATTCAAGAATTCATAATACTCCTGGATTGAATTGAATGGAGGGTTAGGCTGGATCACATCATACCCATCCTCTTCAAGAAGATTCGTCCTCGAATCTTGGCTAAGCATTGTTTGATTCAACTCGCATCTACTAGGTTGTTGCTTGGCCTTTTTTGAGAACTGGAATTCTTGAAACTTGAGACGATGCTTCAACTCGATCCTCCATAATTCATTGAAGAAACCTCCTAACTGATGACTAGGATGGAAATCGTACTTGTCCACTCCAATGAAGTCTACGTGGTCCACTTCATTAACTTCCATCTTCATCTTAGAATACTCACCAAAATCTTGTCTTAGAACTTGCTTGCCATGTTCCAACTCCACTTGCTCTTCTTGGCTTTGGTCAACAATTTCCTGCAATGAAGACAAAATAGAAATATGCATATATGGGTTAAGATTGTTAGTATTTAAAAATATTTTCTCCAATTCACTCTCTTTTGCACAACCAATCTTTTGTCTTCCCTCAAAATCACTCTCAATGGAGACTACTAAATTTTCTTTTTCTTTTTCTTTTACCTCAGTCTCTTTCAAATTCTCACTCAACTTTTTTTTCTTTTCTCTCACCCTCTTTCTTTTCCTCACTAGCCTCTTTACAACTTTGTTGATCCTTACTAGCCTCGTTACATTGATTTGATTCACAAGAGGATGCAATCGGATTTGACTCTACGCAGCCCATCATGTTGAATTCAAGATAAGCCTCCATCATCTTCTCCAATTTATGCCAATCTTCGGGATCATTCAAAGATGTATTCTTTTTGATACTACACATATTGTTGTCATCCCGAACTCTACCTTCTTTAAACATACTATCATATCTCCTATTAGCAATTCCCGGATCCCAATCATCTTCAACCCTATATTTTCTAGACTGAATTCTCCTCCCATTAGGATCATTATATGATAGCTTGACTTGTGTCTTCTCTACTCGATCTAGACTTTTACAAACCTTGTCCAACTGCTCATGAACTGGATCAAATACCTCTCTAAACACCTTTCTCATCTCACTTATGAAAGCCCCGGTAAACAATTTTGAATCATCCATAACTATAAATTGCAAATCACAAACCTTTTTTTTTTTTACGAGTATTAATTCTCAATTGGATCTTATCAAACTAATTCAAACCAATATCAAAATTCCACTAGCAATTAATAAAGAGAATATCAAGAAAAATTTATATTTTAAACAAGAATGCAAGGAACAAGATCAATAAAGTTTTCGGAAGCACGAGAAAAATTACCACAACAATTTTGGGGATGGATAAACTAACTTGATAACATGAAGAGGTTTTATGGATGAATTGAAGCAAATTCCTAATTGACAAATTAAGAAGCAAATTGCAAATCACGATTTTATTTTATTTTTTTGACTCAATCGCAATCAGCTGTAACTTTCGATTGAACCGTTGGATTATCCTGAATTTTGGATATGTTGTTCGGAACACAAAGTTACCATATGATGTAGAAATTAGGGCGATCAGAAGTCGTTTCAGTGATGAAAACAACTGGTTTTCGCAGCCCAATGAAATTTAGAAAGAAAAAATCTGAACAATTTTTTTTTTCCAGCTATGAATAAATTGGCAAGAATAATAAGTACTAGAAATTGATATGAATAAATAAATTGATAGAAATTCTGAGAATAGAACCTGAGCTCTGATACCAACTGATACGAACCCCGCCAACAATATGACGAAACCCGTAGCGAAGACGGTCCTAAGATCGTTTCTATAATCAGAATGGATGGAAAACCTTGACCCTTTGCTTATATGGAAGCAAGAACCTTGGTATAAGGAATAATTATGGATGGGAAAACCGCAACCCGACACCTATAAAGAGATGTGAACCTTGGTATATTAAAGACGCCACAATCGGTTATGGAAGAGCCGATTGATAAGTCGAATGTGAACGCCACGGAAAATTCCGATAAGTTCGATAGTTCTTTAAGAACCAAGAGAATTAAGAACTCTCAAATTTTATTAATGAAAACTCACACTTGTTGCCTCAAATGGAATGGGATGGGGAGGTATTTATAGTTGTTACAAAATACATCCAATGGTCTACATTCAATCGCACCAACTATGATCTAAGGGTTCATATTTATTCTCACCTACTTCGAGTGACATAAGCAATGACATCACTAAAGACTTATGTAAGCGATGACATCATACTACAAGTGACATAAGCAATGACATCACTAAAGACTTATGTAAGCGATGACATCATCCATGCATGATGTAAGCGACGACATCATCAAGTACATGACAAGAATACTAATTTTAAAACAACATAAAATAAAATAATTCTAATTATTCAAGTTTTTTCCACTCCAGCTTTCTTTATCTTGAACTTCTATGCTCTATCCTTGAATCTATATGTATTTAAGCCTTCATTCAAGAATTCATAATACTCCTGGATTGAATTGAATGGAGGGTTAGGCTGGATCACATCATTATATGGTTTGATTTGGCTGATCCTTTTGACTTATGTACAATTTTTTCCATGGAAAAATAGAGGAGGATGATGTAAGAGAACATCTCGCCACTTAAAACTCATTTTCTAACTGCTCACAAAAATCAATTGTTTTTGTTTTCATTTTCCACCTTGTTATCAAATGGAGCCTTTATCTGGATGAAGTGTGTTGATAGGAATATACAGAATCAATTCATTTTCCTTCTTGTCTTTCCAGTTAGGGTCCTTCCGGTATCACTTTTTCCTCTATGGAAACATATTAACTCCCCACTACTACCAACAATAGCTAATAAGCTAAAGGATAAAATTTAGTTGTATCCCCTCTCTCCTCTCACACACACACACACACAAGAGTTTGTGATAAAGCTTTTCCTTGGATAATCGTGAAGTTTCTTATGCAAAAAATCAAATATTTGTATTTGCAAATTGGAACAGCGTGACGAGAAATTTCTTTCAGAACTTGGTGAGAGCACTAGAAAATGGTCTATCAGATGTGGGCAGCAGCAGCAAGGCAGTGGGCTCGGAAAGTAGTGTAGCTGAGAGTAGTAGCAAGGGGAAGGGAAGCAGCAGCGGCAACAAAAACTCTTCTGATAATTCAGGCAATTGGGTGTGTGATCAATGCACTTATATGAATAAAAAGACTGCAACCACTTGCCACATGTGCCAGCGGCGTCGATGAATTTGCTTGGAGAGAGAGGAGAGAGAGCACCAGCCCCCCTCTTGAACAAAGAGAATGGGAAAAAGGGGGCATAAAATGGTTTGATTTGGCTGATCCTTTTGACGTCTGGCCTAACTGATAGAGCTTTAATAAAAATCTAGTTCATTTCTTTGAAATTTCATTCCTAGATTACCGCATGTATATTTTGCTGTAAAATATGGGAAGAAGGAAGAAGGAAATAATGCAGTGGATGAAGTATTTTGTGTGCTGTTTGGGGGTTCTTTTTTTTGGGCTGGTGTTGGGGGTATAAATTTCTGGCTGTCCATTAATGTAAGTACTCTTTAAGTTCTTGAAAAATTGCGTACTGATTTCAAATTTCATGCTGATGTCCAAACTTGGATACAATATTTCCTCATTCTTGCTTTAAACATGTTATTAGCTTATATGTGGAATGTATTTTACAATAGAAATTGGAGTAGGAATTTAGCAGTTGGTGTTATCGATATGATTTAAATGTGAGTGGCAGTCTTGAAGGATGGGCGTTTTGCTCATTAAACGTTGTGTCTTATCTTGGTCTGTGTTTTATACTTTTGTTTTGTGTTTTAATGCGTGATATGTGAGACAGATCAGAAGTTATTTAAGGTATATGCTTCTTGATTCATTAACTGATCTTATGTCATAATTGGTTGATGTGAAGTTTGCTTATGGTGCAAAGTGTAGCTGGTAAAGGTTTGTTTTTTGTGTGACAGATCACTTGCATTCCTACGCGATAGAATCATAAAATATTTATGAGAGATCACTGTGTGTTCCTAGTGTTTCTTAGATATCGAAAGAGATTTTGGAGAGATGTAACATGAACGATTCATTTGGTAGCGTTGTTCCAATGCAGAAAGGGGATAAATTCAGTTTAATGCAATGCCCACAAAATAAAGTGGTAGGTGAAGAAATGGAACATATTCCTTATGCATATATTGTTTGGAGTTTAATTTATACACATGTTTGTACTAGGCTAGATATTAGTTTTTTTGTCTTGATGCTATGGAGGTACGAAATCAATACGAGAATGGATTATTAGAAAGCTCGATCATTTAGAGGTGGTTGGTTATTCAAATTCGAACAATGGTGGGTATCAGGAAACCAACTTTTAGTTGTTCCTTTTAGCTGGAGGAGAAAACCGAGTTTGTAACACTTTTGAGGTTACAAAGTAATTTATTCTTACGAATTTCATTTTTATAACTAATTGACGCAATTGCTATCTTAATTTCACGGTAGTTCTATGTTAAGCCGTTGCCTTCACTCTTGTTTTCACGTCCTTGGCGTTGTTTTGGGCTTGATTGGTTGGCCTTTGTCTAATACATAACCATGGACTAGGGAAATTCTTATTATTCAACCCGCTGTGTAACATTGTCCAGTAAAGATTTTAATACTAAATTTGAACATACAAGACAAAAGTTAAAAGGTAAAACAATCTTCTATAATTAATTTAGGAAGGTAGACTTTAGGAAGGTAGACTTCCTTTTCCTCTCTTGACACAACTAACATTCACTGTTTGCACTAAATATAATTTCCACACTAAATACAATCTTCATGAATATTTTTTACCTTTTGAAAATAATAACACAGGCATTAATTATTTACACTGTTTTCCCAAGCTTTTGTAATCTTGTCGGATGTCATGACTGACGTTTTAAAAATTGCTATTGTTACTGCGAAGTTAGAATTCCTTTTCCTCTCTTCACACAACCAACACTCACCATTTGCATTAAAAACAATTTCCACACTAAATACAATCTTCATGAGTTTCTTTGCTTTCTAAAAAAATGACACCGCCGGTATTAATTATTTACATATCGTGTTAAGAAATGAAGGTTAATTGAACAAAGAACCATATAACTTATAATTGCAAATCCACCCGTGTAAGGGTTAAGCGTCACATATATTTAAAGTGATTTTTAGAGGAATGAGTCATATTTTAGGCAATGAGATTGAAGCAATGATTTGAAAGTTCTGGTAGTCCTCTAAAATGCATTAGGTCAGCTGTGATCAATGACGGAGCCAGAATTTAATAGCAAGGAAGACAAAAAATTAACTATAACGTTTATGACTTTTTGGTACTCTAGGTGTTGAAGACAATGACACTAAACCATTAAAACTTTTGACGCAACTATTTTTGCAAATTATCAATTCGTGGGTGTTAATGTAATTATTAGAAACTGTGCTGGTAATTTTTTTTCTGGGTTCTTAGTGCAGGCTCCTTGTCTTTTGAACCCAAGTGGCATCCTTTGTTCTTAAAAAAGGAAATGTTGTGGCAAATTATCTAGCCAAATATGCTTCAAATTAATATTGAGAATTATCTCTTAGATGGAAGAAGCTTTAATTTCTTGTCCTCTCTCCTCTTCTATTGCATCTTCTATTTCTACTTAAATGAATTTGATTGTTGCCTAGAAGATATAGTCTTTAGTGTAGCTAATTAATAATAGTAAATGGGATCAAAGGTTAATTTTTTAACCAAAGCTAATTAATTTTCAATAAAACCAACTTCAAGTCCCAAGCTATAATACAAAACGTAAAAACATAAAATTAAATCGCGAGGCTCAGATTTATGACCATTGAGCCACTTGAATATATGAATATAAAAATATTTCATTCATATTAGTATATATAAAAGTAATAAACGCGCCGTGTTTGCCCACGAAAAAGATTTTCAGAGTAATCCTGTATTATTTATTACACAAATAAAAATATTCAAAGCATTTACAACTGAGACACCACCCCAGATCTCAACTGAGCCAATTACTTAGTTAAGAATCTGTCATTGTATTAAGCAACTCACAGGTTCAAACTCAGGTTCAATTCTTACCTTAACAACACCTTAATCTTAACAACTGGATCATTCGATATCCACTGATTCACATTTTTTTCTTATATGTTGAACTAGCTCTCTAAGCTCGGAATGCATCACTGGTGATACAATTCTCCACTTGAACTTTGAATTGTGGGAAGCAAGAATCTTGAAGTGGTAAATGTGACACTCCACTGCCCCATCTTGACTCCAACACAAGAAAAAATCCATACAAAAGCAAAACTACTGAAATTGCAAATGATAAATACACCTGTTCTGTCAAGCTACTAAGCATCACCATCCTTTTGAGTGTCTATGGAAGAGAGAGATATATCACAAGCGCGGACTCAGAATTTTCTGGAGGGATGAGCAATGTCAATACTTATAATTAATCTGGACCGGGTTAGAACTGAGGACTAGATATATTACAGCATTGAAGAAAAAATATTTAGACTAACAACATTTTTAGTTGGCCTGGAACTAGATTTGCCTTTGGAGAGAGAGATTTTGGGGATGGAAAGAGAGAAGGGGATGCTATAAGAGGAGCGGGGGGGGGGGGAAAGTGTCAGGTGTGCTAAGGGGTAAAGAATGGTGTGGAATAATGGGGACAGTATTCAATGAATCCAATTTCCTTAATTACAAGTTGATCACATGGGCCAGCTAAAGTTGAACTTTATTCGGTGCTTTCACTTTCATATACAAATTCCCTTCGATTAATTGTATGTGTACTTGAATGCATGTGGTCACAAATGCACATTCAATGTGACTAGTGTTTAGTGGGCTCATAAAAATTAGAGCATTATAAGGGTAATTATTACTTTTGTCCTAAAAATTACATCCCATGTCTATTTTTTTTAGTGAGGTCACAACTTTCGGACAATAATACACCAGTATAATTCTACAAGTCGTGATTAAGTGGACTATTAATTGCCAATGTCTTTTCTTTCAGTAAGGTCACAACTCCTCGACAATAATTCATCAAATTGACAAATATATCACTGAGGAAATCAAAACAATCAACACTATTATAAGTAGGCCTAAGTATGAATCAAGTAGAACAATAAAGCTTGTGGTGTTAAAAATAGTTGTAGTATCTGGACTAAACCGCTCATATAGAAAGCAAACCCCTCCCTGATTTCTAGAGTAGTTTTGACTCTTGATTAAAGTATTTTTACTTTTATCCATACCAGTTTTTGTACACATGCATTGCACGTGATTTTATTATTTTACAAAAGTCATTAGCCTATTAGTAAATTCGTATATACTAACAATTGAATAATTAATATGAAGTTTGAAATAAAAATAAAAATAACAAATAACAAATAAACAAAAACATAATATCAAGTGTAAAATTTAATTAATAATTATAAAAAATCATAGAATTGGTATACGTAGAAAATTGTTGTCGATATATGATCAAAATTTGTTGTACTAAATTCTTTTGATATGTAGGCAGCCAAGCAAACTCTTGATCCAAGACTTAAGAGAGTAATATTTTTTTACTCATAATTATAAATAAATAAATAAGTTTTAGTATACATAAATTGATACAAATTTATAATGTTAAAAGCAATCAAGTAAAAGTATAGTTTAAAATACATACCTTTGTGGTGAATTTTGGAACGGGATTAGAATTCACACAAAAAATTTTGCAATTTAATACGCTATATTTTAGTATACCTTTGTTTAATTATTTTAGCCAAATAAAGTAGAGTTCAAATATATTTGAAATACTAATCTATTAATAAATGAGGTCAGTCCTAAAATGATAGAACTCTTTATGTTTATGTTCCCAACTGGTGGCTCAGATTTAATTTGAGTCTTTATATTTTAATCTGACGGCTCCTATATAACCTTCACTTATCTTCCCAATTGATGGGTCATATTTAACTTCAGCCTTTATGTTTTAATCCGGCGGCTCATATTTATCTCTTAATTAATTTATCTCCTAACTAATTTCAATGGTGATAAAAACAAACAAGTATTTATTAAACATGTATTTACCTCTTAATTTGTATTTATTAAACATGTATTTAATTTCCATATAAAGTTTAACATATATTTATCTTTTAATACGTAGTTTTAGATCTCTTCATCTGTGCTTCGTTTATATTTTTCCATATAAATATAGTTTATTTCTTTAATATGTAATTTTTTTTTCTAATAACTTTTTTTTTTCTCTATTGACGTTTATTAAATAATATTCGATGTAATACTGTATAATAATTATAAAATGGGTATATATACAATATGTATATATATATAGCACTATTAAAAAATGGCAAACATTATATGTAGCAATAATAAAAAATTGGAATAGTCTATACGTAATGTACTTGATTATTATAATTTTATCATAATGAATTGTATATAATTTTACGTAATAGATATGTATAATATTTTTACGTAATTTAGACTACTATAAGTATAACTAAAAAGATGGATATGTGCTCTTCAGATTTTTGATATTCAATTATTACCTTAATTTTAAAATGGATATGAGTATAACGATCTATACATATCTTTAATTTTATCGTAATGTAATTGATTATTAATTTTATGTGATATACAAACATTGATTATTAAATTTCACAATTTTGTATACTAATCTTCTTATTAAAAATTTTTTCTAACATCAGTTTAATAATTATTTTTTAAATTGCATAAGTTTATTCAAAATAACATTATTAATATAAATTTAATTTCATGTACAAAAATGTTCAATTGCCGGAAATTCTCTTACATTAAAATTCTTATCACTTGAATCATACCAAAATTAATAAATTTAAATAAAAATTGAATAGCTTAAATTAAAATTAGAATCCAGTTTTTATTTTGTTACTAAAATGGCATCTTTAATTATATTTTTTTCATACCTTTATTTGATTATGAGATATGTACGAATTGTTTTTACTATCAATATCAAATATTTATTAATATTTAGTTATGTTAAATTCAATGAAAGTTTCAATTGCTCAAAATTATTTATACTTTCTCAAAATTATTTATATTTTTCTTATTATAAATGGTAGAAATTAATTTTCTAAATGTAGGAATTTTAATTTTTAATACCTCTTTATTTCTAAAAGACAAATAGAAAGGGCACCATGTCCTATATACATTTAAGTAATAATATTTGTAATTTTAGTTTGTTTGAAAGAAAATATAATTAATTGTGGGAAAAGGTTAAAAAAATAAATAATAAATAAATTGATGGTTGGTGATAAAGGCATATATAATATTATTTTTATTATTTTTTTTCAAAATATATTAATAAAAGTTTATTTTCTCTGAAACTAATTCTAATTTTTAAATATCATATTGATACGAAGGTGCGTTTGGCATGCCGAATAAGAATTAAGTGGAATCGGACATATAAGGATTAGTCGGATAAAGATTTAATAAACTTTGCATTTGATGGAGTTTTATATTATAAGTCTGGATATTATATAACATAACTCGCTTTTGTTTTAAAAATACATGCAATATTAATTATTGTCCACAAATTATTATTTTTTTGCTAATGTGATTAACCTATTTATAAATAAGTTTCGTAAAAACCTATTTTAGGAGAAAAGTTCTATATTATATACAATATTTATGAATTAAGGATTAAGTATAGTTTCAAATTATGATATAAATTTTATATTTTTTTATAAAAATAAAGTTTCTTATAAATTCCTTCATTTAATAAAAGAAAAATAAAAATACCATATTATATGATAAATGAATTTTGTTAGTAGACTTAATGTGATTTTGGGTGATCAAAAATTGTCATATCTAAAGGGCATAAAGAAGAATGTCGAAATAAATTAATTAAAAATTTATTTTTATATTCGTTTTATTATCCAACAAACACAGAATAAAATAATGCCATTTACAGACGTGGTATAGTTTTATCCGGTTATAATGTGATAAAAAGATAATTAGTCATGAATTCAATCATCTCCCGTGTTGCACTAAACGCGGGACATGATAAAGATATCATGTCCACTCTTGCACCAAATATAGGATATGATTTGTTTATCCTAACCTTTTTGACAACAAACACTGGGTATGATTAATTAATCCAATCATATCTTTAATTCAGCACGACAAACACATTCCCTAAATGTAAACATATTAATTTAAACTTAAGCAACTATTCTCTTGACACACGCATATCCTATAGATTAATTTCTGAATTTTAATGATTCAATGGGTACTAATGGATATATATAAATGGATCATGATAGGATTAACGTTATTTATAAGAAGGCAATAGTCGAGTTTTCGGTTTTAACAAATTTGAACTCGATATATCTAAAAATATATATGATTACATGAAATTAAACTTAACAAAAACTATATTTATTTAAAATAAATAAATTAAAACATACCCTGTTTATTATATTATATGTATAAACAAAAACTCACTTTTTCACTCCTAGCAGATGCGAAGTTACTAAGGGGTAGGGGGCAGGCGCCTCCCCGTTAGTTTTGAATTTTTTTTACTATATATTGGATATTTTTTGATATATATATATATATAAAGGTTTATGTGTAAAAAAATAAACTTTATGTAACTCTAAGGGACAAAACTTTAGGAGCCATTTGAAAACTTCTAAATTTCACAAATTAAACAAAGCAAACCCATGTCTCCATGATCTCATTATCACAATCACACAGTTGCTTGCCTGCTTCTCAATTCTTCATCTCTCTCACTCGCCTTTCTTTGTCTCACTCACACAAATATACAACTATGCTACCATGACCACGCGCACAACCCACTATATTTTTAGGTATATTTTTCGGATCTACTTTTTAAAATTAAGAATTATTTTATTCCTTCATTACTTGCATAATATTAGTTTTGTTTCTTTATTAATTGCCTAATATCAAGTGTATTTCTTGAACATTTGATTAATTGTTGAATATTTGGTGATTTAAGTCTAAATTCGTAATTGTTGAATATTAGTTATATACTTATAATTATTTAATAATTTATTTTATTCTATCAAAAACAGTATTAATGGACAAATTTTAAATAGTATTAAAATTTTAAAACTTTAAATATGATTTAGTGTGCTTTAAATTTCGCCCACAGTTGACTCAAATCCTAACTTCACCACTGCCTCCTCAAATGTTGTAATTATATTGTATCATAAAGGTATTTAAAGAAAAATGCTATATTACAGTAGAATCGAGTCAAATGGACAAAATTTATGTGAACTCGAACTTAAACCATTTGAATACAAACTTTTCTTGATTATAAAAGAAAAAAGAAATAATTCACCTTATATTGAGATTTGCTTAGTCGAAATCAGGCCATTTTCGATCCCTAATTGTAACGGAAGTGCACTTAGACAAACTTAATTTATTTTACCACTATTTGAATAATAGGCATACAATAATATTTTTAAATTTTGTTTAAGATTAAAAATTAAAATTAATGTTGTAGTGACAAATTTAATTATTCTTACTCTCAAATTTAGAGTATACTAATACTTTTTGAGAATGATGTTAAAATTAATTTATCTGAGAAATAGAAAAGTTAGAATAAGAATTCTTAATATGAGATAAAAAAAATAAAAAATTAAGAGTAGTTATAGATATAAAAAAGTAACAAAAAATATGATTTTAGATAATGTCGCCAATTATATATAGGCACAATCAAATCGTGCCGTAGGCACGGGCATTATCTAGTACTAATATAAATCTTAACTTATTTAATTAGTTTAACTAAATAAAATAGAGTTTAAATATATTTGAAATACTAATACTAATATAATCATAACTTGTTTAATTAGTTTAACCAAATAAAGTGAAGTTTATATTTATTTGGATTACTAATATTATAATGCAAAAATATTTGAAATCATATTTTTTTTAACGTAAATTTTAAAATCTTATGTTTAAAATCAAGGACAATTTTGTCACTATAAAAAAGAAAAAAAATACTTAAATTATTCGTACTTTTATATACAGTATAGATTATAGTTATTTTTACTAAAAATTTAAATTGTGTGATTTAAACTCTTAACCTTTGTGTTCATAATTAAAATTCTTTCCACAAAATTAATAACTTCTTTTTATAAATTTTTATTTTAAATTAGATCATACATGCTAAAAAAAAAATAAAACACGCGCATTGCGTATATTTCTACATTCATTGTATGGATAGATAGGATTAATGTGCATCACGTCTTCTCTTTTTCTTGTATACCCTATAATCTGTATTCTAGGTTTCTAAGCCCTAATAGTCACCTACCCTCATAGTGACACCCAGCCGCCTTTGACGTGGGCCAATGAAAACGTATCCAAATGGCTAAGCCCATTAACTCAATTCACACACACACACACATATATATATATATATATATGGTCATCTCCAATGGTATTTTTTATTTTTGCATTTCTATCATATCTGTCAATATTATTTTATAATATTTTTATATCTATTAGCAATATATTTGCTTTGGTGTAAAATGATAGAAAAGATGGTCTCCAATGGTAATTTATATTGTTCAATTTCTTCCTTACTTTGTCCCCCTCTTTAATAAAGAGAGAAAATTAGTGGGTCTACAACAACCAATGAAAATTTGCCATGTCACATAGGAAATTTCTATCACAATTTCTACACGTAGAAATGGTGATAGAAATTCTCAATCCTACTAGACTTCCACTTAGGATAGAAATGGAGATAGAAATGCTCATTGGAGAAAAGTTTTTCTATTATTCATTTCTATCATAGAAATTTGCTTGGGTAGAAGCACCATTGAAGATGGCCTAAGTACTTGCCAAGCTCATTTGATTTTAATGCACTCGAGGGCTGTTCGGTAATCGAATTGAAATAATATTACCGATGACCGAACCGATGTTTCGGTATAAATAAAATATCAACCGATATTGTGCCGATTATACTTTGGTTACCAAAATTTCGGTAATTTTTACCATAATTTTCGGTTAAAACCGAAATTAAATATCAAAATCAAAACTAAATTATAGATCCAAAATTAAACATGGTAAAACATCAAATAGTTTTCAAGCACACAAACTTTCGATACAGATTCAAACTTTATATACATAAATAACTACAGTTCGTTTGGATGGAATGAATGGGAAGGAAGGGAAAGGAAAAGATGAAGAGGAATTGCATTTCTTTTGTTTGGATAGAATATTTAAAGAGAATGGAATGTAAATGGAAGGAGTGAGAGGGAGTGTCATTCCTCTCTATTCCCTTTCTTTCTTTCCTTCCAATATTTGGAGGATTGGAAAGGAAAGAAAACATTTTTAATAAATAATTTTATTTTTTAATAAATTACATTCTTTCTCTTTCTTTCCTTCCTTTGCTTCTTTCTATTCAAACAAAGTTATTTTCATTCCCTTCCTTTCCCTCCATTGTTATCCAAACAATAATAAAATTAAACTCATTACATTCTATTCATTTCCTTCCCTTTCCTTTATGATTAATCATTTCCTTTCCACTCCCTTATTTCAATCCAAACAAACAGTAAATCAAAGATTAAAGATGAGGTATATATACATATATAATTAAAATCACAACTAAATTACAAAATTAAATATAAGTATATAAATAAATAATTAAAACAATGAAGAAAATTAGAAGAATATCCGGCACAAATCAGATCTGAATCAAGAGGAAATATATTTTATTTTTTTTTGGGTTGAAAGTGAGACTCCTGAAAGAGAAAAAGTATCTGAGTGAGAGTTTGAGAGAGACAAAGTTTGATGAAACTATGTTTTTGAGTTTGTGGCAGTGGGCTTAGGAAAAATTACAAAGATTTAACATATATTTGTAAAATAAAAATAAAAATTAGATTATGTTCTGTTCTGTTCGGTAACCGAACTTTTTTTCAAATGGAAATTGTCACTGTACCGAAAATTAGCGGGTGACTGATTTTTGGTTACCAGTTTCAACCGGTTCGGTTTTTTTTTACATTCTGTTCAAATTTTTTCAATCAGTTTTCGATCTAAAATACTAGCCCTATTTATATCTTTGAAATCCCGTATTTTAAAAAAAAAATTATTTATAAGAGAAAAATAATATAAATTCTCCAGTTGATTGATAATTTACTATTATTTAACATGTCAATTTGTAATTATGCTTGAGTTGTCAATTAGTTGGCTTTGTTAAGGATATGTATGCAATATATATATATATATATATATATTTGACCACTACTTAGTCTTGAAATGACATTGTTGATTAGTTTGAATTATTTCAAAATATAAATTTGGTGTAATCGGTATTCCCTTATATTGGCTAATATTTTAATGTTTTTATTATCATTTTCATTATTTCCTTCTTTCTTGTTGTTTTTATTGCCCTAACTAAGATAGTAAAAAATTCTAGAAATTGGGCCATTCTATATATTAAGAGGAAATTAGGGTTGGAGAAAGGGGCAGATAGAGATCAAATGATGTAGGGATAAAGAAAACAAATTAGACCCTAGCTTGCCAAGAGAGAAAAGTGGTTAAAAAAAAAGATGTGAGATTGCCAAATGAAAAAAAGAGGAAAGAGTGAAACCAAAATAATTTTACACGCTCAATTTTGTTCCATTCGCACCTTGAGGTAACTAAGAGAGATTTACCTCATTGAGTTTACATTCAATTCTTGTTATTGTCGCACGTGTTCGTTTATTTAATTTGTATGGATTAATTGCTATGTGCTAAATGGCCTATGATTGGATTTGGTATCATGATTTGTTTGTTTGTGGATATGTTAATATCTATGTATATTATATTCTCATTTTTCGTATAAACGGACTTTAGTATTCACGTATTATCGAGGAACCTATTGAACTTTGCAGCTCCCCCCTCCCAAAAAAGAATTTTGCAGGTTTGCAGTTGATCGAGCTTCATTCATGAATCAAAGTTATGGAGGTTTAATTGTTTATTTAGTTTCAAATATTTTTATATAATTTTCTCCTTTTGTTGTAAAATGGAGTCCAGATGTTTAGATTTACTCTAAAAAATATTTTAGAAAGGCTTATTTATGTTTTATGTAATGTTGTAAATGAATAGATTTGAAAATTGTTTTTTTTAATAAAAATATCTTTATTTTATTTAAATTCTTATCCCCGCATCCTGAAAATCAGGGCATGACAAAATTCATATCTAATAATCTACTAATTTATAATATATGTCTACATAATCTAGACTATATATCAGACACATTCAAGAAATTTTTGGCATAGATATACACAAAATTACTAAATTATCTCTTTCGAACTAGAAATTACTATAAATAACCTAACTATGAGATCTAAATGAGTTATTAAAAATTTGCCCTCTTAAACTTTATCCATTTTTGCACTTTCGTCCATGAAGTTTATTTTGAATAACACATGTCCTTAAAGTTTACTTCCATTTTTACTTTAGTTCAAAAACTCCACTCGTCGTTAGGTTTTTGGATGAAAAATACCACTTGTTTTGCACTTAGGCATTGTAGCAAGGCAAAACGGTCAAAACACTATAATGCTCTAATTTCCAACTCATTTTGCCCTAATTAAAGCATATAATGGAACAAAATGCTTTAATTTGTTCATTTTTTTCTCTCTGCTGTTTTTAATTATACGCTTTGATTTTGCCCTAATTTGGTCTTAAGTTAAACATATATGAGAGTATTATAGTGGCTTATCCATTTTACCCCACTACAATGCCCACGTACAAAGTACATGTTTTTTTCTGTCCAAAAACTTAACAGTATGTGGAGTTTCGGACTAAAGTGAAAACAAAAACAAACTCTAAGGATGAACATTATGCAAAATAAACTTCATGGATGAAAGTGCAATTAAGGAGGTAAGGTATATGAAAAAAGGTGGCTTAAGGGGGAGTGCAACATCTACCCTAGACTAGATGCAAAAGGTTTGTTTCAGAATCATCAGTTTGTTTTACAAAAAAAAAAAAATTGTATAAAAAGAAAGCCTATAGGTAAGCAATCTCTTATACATGTTTTGTCTATAAAATTAGGGTTTTACAGTTCAGAAACTATGTTACAGATTGAGAACTTAAGCACACAATTCCCCCTTTCAGTCTTTAAATGAATTATACATGCTTTTATTATTGTTATGTTGCTTTGCAATGATGTCCTTTGAAGCTCTAAAGATGGGAGTTGGGGAAGGAATGCAAATCATGTATTTCTTAATCGACTCGATATTTTATTTGTCAAACTTTCCTCTTATTTTGAAAAAATGAGAAAATTGGTTATTTTTATGAGTGTTGATGCGTTGACGTAGCTTTCTCGATAAAGCAGTATCGAGCATTGTTGTGTTGATTATTTAGAAAATACATAAAAGATTTAGGTTTTTTGATAATTTATTCACTTTGGAATTTACCCTCAATATGGGTACTACATATATAGAACAATTTATGTAAAAATTGATTATGTCCGTTGGATATTGCTTCGTGTAGTCAAAATACTAATCTAGTGTTTTGTAGAAAACTAATTTTAATTTAATATATGTCTTTGGTTTGAAAACAATTTTATTTAGGATTTTCAAGGATATATTTTGAAAGCAATTTAATTAATTGTGCTAACTTGCTTAGCAAGTGGTATAAATAAAATGAAATAATATGACTGTGCGAGTAGGGATTTAGAAATATTCCTTTTTCCGTAGAGAGACTATATGAGAATATCAGCTAAATTCTTTCGGATAGCATTTACCCCTTTCTTCTACCGGAAAGCTTCTCTGAGTAACCCCTTAAAATCAGTGGCGAAGTCAGAAAATTGACCAACGGGGGGCGAAATTTGATCGAATATCAAAACACACTAAATTATATTTAAAGTTATAAAATTTGAACGCAAACAAAATATTATTAATAATAAAAGTTCATACAACTTAAATAACAAATGCGAACAATTATGATAAATTACAATAACATTCTACAGTTTTTCATATTTTGGAAGTATTGGTGAATGGTGGTAGTGAAAAAATGGTGTAGATAAAGAGAGATTTGAGAGGTGAGTGAAAAAATGAAAATGGTAAATGGTGAAGGCACTGAAGCAGTGGCAGGTGGCAAACAGAAGAAGAGAAATGAGTAGTGGCACATTTTAATTAATTAGGTTTAACATTTACAAACTATTCCTTAAGTTTCTGTATTTTACAATAAGGTCCCCTCAAATTTATTTTTCTGCACATAAGTCCCTAAACTTTTTTTTTTTAAAATGGCCCAAGCCAAGGAGGGACAGCTGCCCCCTGCCCCTACACAGCTTCTTTACTACTTAAAACTCAAAAATAAATCTCTCTTTCTCTCTTTAAATTACTCTCACTAAAATTTCTTTGAAATTCGTGCCTTTTTCTTCCCACAAAAAGGGGAAAAGAAATTTGTGCTTTGTCGCATGAGAAACGGGTAACAGTTTATCTAAGATACTTGTCACCATCGAAGACGAGGCCTAAGAAAACCTATGCAAAAGTAGATTGAAAATCCTATTCTATATTAATAGAATATTATATATAATATAAAAAAAAATGGGCCACATTATTCCCTGTAGTGCTTAAAATGCATGGAAAGCCCTTTGGGATGTTTTTTAAAATTATATTTTGCGTTCTCAAGCCCAAAAATTCAAGTATACTTTTGAAAAATGTATTTTTTTCAAGGATCGCTGATTGGAGTATCTACCACCAACAGACCTTCTTGACCCAAAATTCTTACTTGCAATTTGAGAGGACACTTCGCGTTTCTAGCAAGAATCCTCACAATTTGATTTTCTTGAAAAAATCGAAACGAACGAGAATATTGGGCATGTGGCAGTACGTCCTTGGTTGTAGCCACATAGGATTTGGCATATCATTCGATTTGACTTGTTGTTCCCGGTACGTTAATCGGCTGAATTTACCCTTTTCTTACTTTTTTGGGGGAACTTCCAACTCTCCTGATTTCCTTTTTTTTTTTTTTTTTGGTAGGGGTATTTGTAATTGATAGATGTAAAAGAGTAGCTTGAAAACTCTTTTTATTAACAAATTTATTTATATTTAGCACAATTGCAATCTATAATTGTGAGTCGTGATTGCGACTAATCTTTAGAACCAAGTGCGGGGATGCGTATGCGGTTGTTTTTTTTACATCCGTGTCGAAAGTGGCAGTGATTAAGGAATTTGCCGATGGCCTCCAGAGTATACTACATAATCTTTTGATTGACGCCTCTTGGTACCTTGGTACCTAGTTTTTTTTGCCGCAGTTGGAGAGCATCCTCTGTTCTTAGAGAAGGAAATGTTGTGGCAACTTATCTTGTCAAATTGCTCTAAATATTGAGGACTATATCTCTTAGATGATAGAGGCTTTAATTTCTTGTCCTCTCTCCTCCTCTACTGTTCTTCTATTTCTACTTAAATTAATTTGCATGCTGCCTAGAAGAGTGGGTACGACTTACATGTAGCTAATAATTGTAAATGGGATAAAAGGTTAGTTTTTTACCAAAAGCTACTTAATTTTCGATAAAGCCAACCTCAAGCCCCAAGCTAAGATATAAAACATAAAATTAACTCAAAGGCTCTATTTCATAAAAATAAAAATATAAACATGACCACTGAGCCACTTGAATATATCAATATAAAAATATTCCGTTCACGTTAGTACGTATAAAACCAACCAAAAGCATGGTGTTCGCCACGAAAAAGATTTTCAGAGGAATTATGTATTATTTATTACACGATTAAAAATATTCAAAGCATTTACAACAAAAGTCCAACTCAGATCTCAACTAAGTCAATTTTTACAATAAAAGTCCAACTCAGATCCCAACTAAGTTAATTTTTACAACAAAAGTCCAACTCAGATCCCAACTAAGTCAATTAATTGGTTAAGAATTTGTTATTGTATAGAGCAAGTCACAGGTTCAAGTAGCGCATTAAACTTAACAACAGGTTCATTCGATATCCACCTATTCACATTTTTTTCTTATATATATTAAAAAAACAATATTATATGTTGAACTAGCTCTCTAAGCGTGGAATGCGTCACTGGCAATAAAATTATCCCGCTTAACATTGAATTGTGGGAAGCAAGAATCTTGTAGTGGTAAATGGGATACTCCACTGCTCCAGCTTGACTCCAACACAACAACAAATCTGTTGGAGTTTATTTTGTGTATTTAAGAAAAAAATAAAAACCAAGACAATGTGATTTAATGTGTGTGATGTTTAATGTGATGTTATCCCAAGTCCCACATAGGAGAGATATAAAACCTTTCATGGGTTTTTATAAAACATCACACACATGGGTTTTCATGTGTGTGATGTTTAATGTGTGTGATGTTTAATGTGATGTTATCCCAAGTCCCTCCGCGTTTTCTTCCACTTTTCCGGATTTTCCGGATCTGTGTTTCTTGGTCTCCTCTCTTTCTCCCTTTAAACGGGTAAAAAAAAAAAAAAATTTTAAAAAGAGAGATATATACAAAAATAGTGTAATAGTCGAGCAGGAGAAAAATATTCCGGCAGAAAATTTTTTGCCTCCGGCAGGAGAAAGTTTTCCGATCCCGAGCAACTAAAAGAGTGTTATTGTCGAGCGATCGAAAACGTGCACATCGATCGTACAGAGAGTTTCTGGGCTGTTTCATCCTGGGGACGGCGTGGCGTATTCAGAACTGCTAGCACAATTCCGAGCAGAGCCGCGAAACGTCTTAAAGAGAGCGACTTAGTCCGCGACTCAACCCGGTGTACTCTCTACCTTATCTAATTTGTTTAAGCAGTTTATATTTTCAACAAAATCCATACAAAATCAAAAGTATTGAAATTGCAAATGATAAATACACCTGTTATGTCAAGCTACTAAGCACCACCATCCTTTTGAGTGTGTATGGAAGAGAGATATCGCAAGCACGGATTTTTTTATTTTTTTTGGAGGGATGAGAAATGTCAATACCTGATTAATCTGGACCGGGTTGGAACTGAGGACTTGATATATTACAGCATTGATGAAAAAAAGTTGGACTAAACTACATTTTTAGTTGGCCTGGAACAGAATTGC